>WNWK01028027.1:0-25755 GCA_009830355.1 Cherax destructor | reverse complement strand
GAATTAACAACTAAAACCCCTCTAAAAGGAGTGACCTCCCCGGGCCCCCACCCGGGGCATCCTACCCAGAGCAGCATTAACCACTGCCGAGGAATTCCCCCTCCCGGCAACACTCCCCAAGTAAAAAACCAAATACCAAACCCTTTAAACCCCCATCCATCCACTATTGGCCCCCCAAAACCCTGACCCAACGCCCCCCACCCACCCCCACCTCCAATAATTTCGATTTTACCCTATTCCCCCCGCATCCAGGGGGGCCAAAAAAACCTCAATTATCCTATTTACATTACCTAACCCCTCCATTGTGCCTACAAAAAATAGTGGTGTCGTCTACAAAACCCTATAATCCCGTTTCTGCCCCCCCTTCTGACACTAACCTAAAAAAAAAGGTCCTATAAAAAAGCAAACAGGGTTGTAAAAGGGCCCCCCTGTCGCAGCCCCCCCCCTTTGCCCTCAGCCCCCAAACCTCCCATTAACCTGTCCCCTCAAAGTGCATGCTCCTAAAAAGGGGGCCCCCAACCCCTGCCCTTCCCCCCAAACCCCTCCCCGAAAGGCCCCGCCCAACTTTCCCTATAACCCTTTATCATACGCCTTTTCCCAATCGAAAAACCCCCCCAGCTTTTCTGCTCTCAAAAAAAACCTTTGATCCTCCTTTGACCCTCCCCCCTTACTTCTCCCGGTACCCCATACTGATCCCCCCCAGTAAGCTCTCCAAAACCCTTTCTTTTTATTAGCAAGAATTCGTGCAAATATCTTATAATCTGCACACAAAATGTGATTGGCCTATAATCCTCAACCACCAATGCACGATTTTCGGCACTAAAAACTACATTACCTATTGACATATCCCCGCCCAAACTACCTTTCAATTTCATAGCATTAAACAGCCTAACTAGCATCCCTCACAGAACCTCCCAATGAACTATAAAAATCCCCAGAAATCCCATCCAGGCCAGGGGCCTTGCCCAGGGCCTGACCTTTCACTGCCTGCCAAACTTCCTCCTCAGTTATAGATCCTTCCATACACTCTCTATCTCCAGCCCCTATCCTCTCGACTATACAATCTAAAATTACATCCCGGGATACCCCATCACTTTCCCCCTGACTCATCTTACACTCAAACCAAGCATCCGCATAATAACTCATGGCTTCCGTGGTACGAAGAATCTGCCCCTTCCGATACCCACGGCCTCCAGTTACCCTCGGAGATATGACCGTCATATCTTTTCTCAGGTTCTGAAAAGTACATAACACTAACGCGAGGGCTTATCCCCCATAAAACTTCCTCTAAACCTCCTCATACCCTCAGAGCATGAAAATTTTCATTCTGCAACTCCGCAATCGTGACCGCAGATGATCAATTTCAGTTAGGGGATACCGCCCTCCACTCTCATAAGTCCTCAATTGCCCCTCTAGGTACCTCAACGTTCCCAACCTTTGCCTCCCATCTTCCCTACCCAGTCCTCTTTAAGGGGGGCTCCTTGACGACGTAAAGAGGCTATCGGTCTGAGGAATTGGACCTTTTGGTCTTCTTCCTCAGACCGAACTAATACCCCCAATTCCCCTCCCTTTTCCCATCTTCCCCATCCTCCCTTTTCCCTTTCCTCCTCCCCCTCCTCCTCATCCCTCCCTTATTTCCTTCCCATTTTTGCCCTGGGAGCTTCTCTCCACAGGCATTTTAGTTCCTAGGTAGGAGGAAGGGTACCGTGGTCCATTCCTATTCCATTGAGGTTCTTGGTGGTGGTGTAGTTTGCCTTGGAATCTGAATCGCCTGGGGATGTCCCAATCCTCTCCGGTCACCCGGGGTGGCCTTGGGTATCTTTCGGGCGACGGGTGTATCTCTGGAGGCCACCTTTCGGATTCCGGGGTGGTGGCCGAAGCGGTATGCTTTGTGGCAGATATCCGGCCACCCTCTCTTTGTCTGCCCAGATGGCTGGGTGGATGTGAGGTTGCTATCCCGGATTGCTGGTTTACTGGCATGAAGGGTAGGGTATGGCACGGGTTCCATGTGCATCTGCACCACTTGCAGTGTTGAGGTCCTCTTGGGCACGGAGGGGGATTTACGCTCCCTTTCATTCCTCCTAGGAGCTATTCCTCCACGTTCCCCCCTTTTTTTTTATTCTTTTTTTTATTTTTATTTTATTTTCTTCTTTCTTTTTTTTTCCTTAAAAATAAAAAGAAAGAAGTAACCTAACCATGGCTGACCCAATCCATGAACCCACTACCCCTGGGCCCCTTCCTGATACCGCACCCAGTACTGACCCTGCCTCGTTAATGGATGACTCTTTGGACACCTCTCATGCCCCTGTACCTCTTGCTGGTGCTGGTTCGTCACCTGCTTCAGGTACCAGGGACCCAACTGGCCCTTATGATACGTCTGACCTTCGCTCTTCTCTGACCTTGATTCCGGTTTCTCCCTCGACGGTGCGGCAATTTTCGAATCGCTCGCCCGTCTCCCATCGGACAACCCCCGGTCCCACACCCAAACGACCAAGACCCACACATGACGATTCGGCACTCCCTTCTCGTTCATCACAGAAACGACCAGCTCGTCACACACTCACCTTAAACTCTCTGTTTCAAACTACTCAATGGACGAAGTTTTTTACTCTGCGACCGACTTCTCCTAATACCTATCTTTCAGACCATAGTATTGGTAAAGCTCTGCTACGCCATGTTGGTAAAGACATCTCATTTCACGCCTCAAGAGCGGCACTCCATCATCACGGTCCAGAATGCTGGCCAAGCTCAGGATCTTTCTCTTCTTACAACCATAGATTCTGCTCCTGTTACTATTGACAAGCACCATTCCCTCAATTCTTGTTGTGGTTCTGTCATTTTGCCCCACACCATTGTCCAACGAATTTCCAGACATGTGGTGATGACATTTTCGAGCAGCTTCAGCTCCAAGAACTCCCTATCCTTAAAGTTGACACTTTTGTCCTCCCGCCAATAAGGGAAGACGTTATCCTTGCAATATAGCTCGTTTAACATTTGACTGCCGTGAACTACCACCTTCGGTTTACATTGCAGGTCAACTTTTGCAAGTCCGAAAGGTGACCCCTACACCACAACAGTGTAGAAACTGCTGGCGTTTTGGTCATCCAGCGAAATATTGCAGGTCCATGGCCGAATGCCCAGTCTGTGGTGCTGACGACCATGCCAGTTCTTCTTGTACTCTACCTCCCTCTTGCCTTAACTGTCATGAGGCACATCTGTAGTATTCTCGCCGTTGTCAGGTTTACCTGAATGAGCGGGAAATTCGTTGTCTCAAAGAGGCGGAAGGCTTCTCATATGCTATGGCCGTCTCTCATCTACGCCTTCAAGGAGACTTCCCTGCATTCCCTATTCTCGAATTGCTAAACGTCGCCCTGCTTCTTGGGTCCCAACTTCCACGGCTTCCTCTGTGGTCGCCTCATCCTCAATCACCTCTGTCTCGAATCCTTTTGATATTCTTGGCTCCGAGGTCCCTACCTCGGCTTCCCATACTGTCCACACTCCTTCCTCTACTCACTCGCACACTTCTGAGTCTACACGTCCTCGTCCTTCACCTAAACCTCAGCGCCCCCCTTCTCATAAGCCTGGCAAAAAATCCCTACTGCCAGGTTCTTCGCTTCAGCCTAGTTCTATAACGTGTGTGGAGGTTCATCCTCCTCCTCATACACTACCTTCATCCCTGTCCCCTCCCAAGCCCCTTCGACAGTTTCCTCTTCTATCTCAAATTCAAATTCAAATTCAAATTCTTTATTTCATGTAATACAAGGTGGGGGGTACTTATAGTTATACATTAAAGTTGATATTACAAGATGGCTAATAATATGCCTAGGTATGCCTAGGCTTTTCAGGCAGTCTTATGATAGGTCTTACTCAACAGCTATACAATGAATATACAGATTGTAAGGTTAGGTTAGGTTTACAAAATTTAGGTACTGGAATTTAAACATTGAGAATTTAACAATTAGTATAAGAAGTTAGCAATTAGTTTATATATTAATGATAAATGTGATATATTGGCATAATATAGTTTCTATATTGGAGTGTCTTAGGCAAACTTATGACTAGCTTAAGTATTATGGAACAATAGTTGTATTAGAATTTTGGTTAGAACTGTGCAAATTAAGGGGAATCACAGATAGTGTATCAATAAGTGTATTTTGCTGTGGTTATAATGTGCAAATTAAGGAGAATCACAGATATCAATAAGTGTATTTTGCTGTGGATATGTGCAAGATAAAGTAGTTTTCGTATGGTTAACTACCGGTTGGGTGCGTAAGTGAGATAAGATGTTTTTTAACGGTGCTTTTGAAAATGGAGGTTGTGTCTGCAGTTCTAGAGTTTTCAGGCAGGGAGTTCCAGATTTTAGGCCCTTTTATGCGCATTGAATTTTTGTATAGATTTAGTCGGACACGGGGAATGTCAAAGAGATGTTTATGTCTGGTATTATGTCTATGGGTCCTGTCACAACTGTCAAGAAAGTGTTTTAGCTCAGGGTTAAAGTTGGAATTAATGGTTCTATAAATGTAGATAGCAGAGTAGTAAGTATGGATGTTCTGGACAGTGAGTAGGTTTAGGTCTTTGAAGAGTGGTGGGGTGTACTGCCTAGCGTTGGATTGTGTGATAATTCTTACTGGGGCTTTTTGTTGGGTTATTATTAGCTTTAGGTGGGTAATTGCTGTTGATCCCCATGCACAAATGGCATATGTGAGGTAGGGATAGATGAGTGAGTAGTATAGTGTGAGTAGGGCTGATTGTGGTACATAATACCGTATCTTAGAGAGGATCCCCACAGTTTTGGACACTTTCTTTGTTATGTGTTGGATATGGGTGCTGAATTTCAGGCTGCTGTCAAGGTGAAGGCCCAGGAACTTGCCCTTGTTATGTCTAGCAATAGGTGTAGAGTTGATCTTAATGTTTAATTGTGGATCATCTGTTCTGTTGCCAAACATAATATAGAAGGTCTTATCAGTGTTGAGTGTAAGTTTATTGGCTGTCATCCATGTTGATATTTTTATTAATTCGTCGTTAACAATGGTATTAAGCGTGGCAAGGTTTGTGTGGAGATGACATAAGTTGTGTCGTCAGCAAAGAGTATTGGTTTCAGGTGTTGTGATACATTGGGAAGATCATTGATGTATAAGAGGAAGAGCAGGGGACCAAGGACACTTCCCTGCTGTACGCCGGTGTCTAGTGGTAGTGTCGTGGAGGATGTATATTTAATAGTGACATACTGGTACCTATTAGTGAGGTAGGATTTGAGGTATGCTAGTGCATGACCTCTTATTCCATAGTGGTCAAGTTTGTGGAGTAAGATGCCGTGGTTTACTGTGTCAAAAGCTTTCCTTAAGTCAATAAAAAGTCCTAGTGGATATTCCTTATTTTCAAGTGCTGTGTAAAGCAGGTCTATCATTTTTACTATTGCATCGTTAGTGCTTTTATTTTCCTGAAGCCAAATTGGCAGGGGTTGAGTATGCTTTGTGTCGTTATAAACAGTATAATCTCTTGTGCACAAGTTTCTCGAATATTTTGGATAGCAATGGTAGATTTGATATAGGCCTATAGTTATTTACGTCTGTAGGGTCACCACCTTTGTGTATTGGTGTAACCCTTGCTGTTTTGAGTAGTGTTGGGAAGGTGCTAGTTTCTAATGATTTGTTAAAAAGTAAAGAAATAGGATATGAAAGGACATGAGCAGCTCGTTTGTATATTAAGGGTGGAACTTGAGACAGATGTCCTGATTTATTTTTAAGTGACTTGATTATCATGGAGACTTCAGTGGGTTCTGTAGGTGCAAGATATAAGGAGGATGGGAAATTCCCATCTAGGTAATCACATGCTCGGGCATTGGTATCTGGAATTTTACTGGCAAGATTTGATCCTATAGTTGAGAAGAAGTCATTTATCTTGTTTACTGTATCAATAGGCTGTAGTGGTGTTTCGTTTGGTTTAGTTAGGACAATATCCCTATTTTTTTTTAGTTTGTGGGTGCCCATAATCTGTGAGAGTGTTTTCCAGGTCTTTTTATATCTCCTTTGTTTCCGTGAATCTGCTGGAGTAGTACAGTTGTTTGGCTTTTTTTTATTAGTTTGGTGAGAACTGATGAATAGTGTTTAACATCTCCTCGCCCTCTACTTTAGAACAGTCTATAGACTCCCCGATCGTTGCTCACTCTTCTTCCATTTCTAATATAGTCCCACATTCTGCAACTTTGACTCCCGAAACACTGGAAGCTATTGCAGAATATATTTCTGGACCGATGATGGACACTACTCCACCTGAGGTTCCTCATCTCTCTTCTTCGTCTCAACCCTCCCTTCCTTCACAACGTCCTCCTCCTTCTCTGATTACAGGTCTTCCGCTGCCTCCACACGTGGACTTTTCTAACCCTAGTCCATAGATTCCTCTCACTTCCACTTATATCTTTCTCTCCATAAATCATGGCTTATTTACAGTGGAATATCTGAGGCCTCAGGGTAACCCGGTGAGCTTCAGGTGTTGCTCTCTCAGTTTTCCCCTGTTGGGGTCTGTTTGCAAGAACCAAAATTACAATCCACTGTTATCAGGCCCTTTTCAGGCTATGATTTGTTATATTCATCTGATCCTTTTTCCGATGGAACCTTTAACGAAAGTGCTCTTCTTATACGCACTGGTGTTCCATACCGTCAGCTCTATGTTCCTTCTTCCTTACATTACACCACAGCCCGTATCTACTTCAATAAGTGGTATACACTCTGTTCTTCATATCTCTTCCCTTCGCGGGCATTGTCTATCCCAGATGTTGATTTTCTGGTTTCTTCCTTACCGCCACCCCTTCTATTACATGGCGATTTTAACGCACACCATTTTCTCTGGGGAGGATCGCACTGTGACTCCCGTGGCATTCAGTTGGAGGCATTTCTTGCTTCTCTTCCCCTCCATGTTTTAAATACGGTACTCCTACCCATTTTGATCCCCGAACTCATTCTTTCTCCTGCATCGATCTTTCCATCTGCTCTTCATCTACTGTCCTTGACTTCACCTGGTCTGTCCTCCCGGACTTACATGACAGCGATCATTTCCCAATCATCCTTAAGTCCCCTTTGTTTTCTCCACCTCCTCATTGCCCACGCTGGAATTTGACCGGGCGAAGTGGACCTTTACGCACATCTTACTGCCTTTCATGAGGTTCCTACCTCGTCCTCCATTGATGAGGTTTTACATCTCTTTTCGTCCTCCATCTTCACAGCGGCTTCACATTCTATTCCCCAAACCTCGGGCAAGAATCCTCAGAAGTGCGTGCCTTGGTGGTCTCCTGCTTGTGCTCGGGCAGTGTGTTTGAAACGTTCTGCATGGGGCAGGTATCGGTATAACAGAACCACAGAGAGACTCCTTGATTTCAAGCAGATGAGAGCTATTGCTCGCCGTGTCATACGTGATGCTAAACGCACTTGCTGGCGAGATTACGTTTCTACTGTCACTTCGGCTTCCTCGATGAGTGCAGTCTGGAAGAAAGTGCGGAAATTAAGTGGTAAATTCTCCCCCGACCCGCCTCCTGTTCTTCAGGTTGCTGGTGTCGATATAGCACACCCTCTTGCTGTTGCCACTGAAATTGGTAACCATCTCGTCCGCATTTCTCAGGGGCTCCATCTATGCCCCTCGTTCCTTTCTTCTAAGTCTGCCAGCGAGTTAAAGCCCTTAGATTTTTCTTCTCTTAGAGAAGAATCCTATAATGTGCCTTTTACCCTTCAAGAACTGGAGGCAACACTCTCTGCTTGCCGATCATCGGCAACTGGGCCAGACGGCATACATATTCGTATGCTGCAGCATTTACATCAGTCTGCTCTTACTGTCCTCTTACGACTCTTTAATCTTATATGGTCGCAAGGAGTTATTCCCCAGCTGTGGAAGTCTGCTATTGTTCTTCCTTTTCGAAAACCAGGAGCTACGGGACGTGATCCCTCTCACTACCGTCCCATCGCTCTTACCAGTGCAGTTTGCAAGGTGATGGAACGTCTAGTTAATAGACGTTTGATGTGGTATTTAGAGACTCACAATAGTCTCTCCCCTAGTCAGTATGGCTTCCGTAAGGGCCGTTCTGCCATTGACCCCTTGCTGCGCTTGGATACGTATATTCGTAATGCCTTTGCGAATAACCATTCGGTTATCGCTATCTTTTTCGACCTTGAGAAGGCTTATGATACAACTTGGAGATATAATATCTTGGCCCAGGCCCACTCCTTAGGCCTCCGAGGCAACCTACCATTCTTTCTTAAGGCTTTCTTAACTGACAGACATTTCCGGGTCCGGGTTAGTAATGAACTCTCCCCGGAATTTGTCCAAGCTGAAGGTGTCCCCCAGGGATGTGTTCTGAGCACAACACTTTTTCTGCTTGCTATAAATAATCTGGCATCTGTTCTCCCATCGAATATTTGGTCATCGCTCTATGTGGATGACTTTGCTATAGCTTTGCAGGTGCTGTCTGTCACCTCATTGCAGTTTCCCTCCAGCATGCCATCAACCGGGTCTCTGATTGGGTTTAAATTTTCTAGTAGCAAAACTCCTCAAATAACGTTCACTAGACGTTCAGTGGTCTCTGACCATCCATTGTACCTATACGGCTCACGTATCCCAGAACGTGATACAGTCAGGTTTCTCGGCCTCCTGTTTAACCGCAGATTGTCTGGAAACCTCACATTACCTCTCTGAAGGCGACTTGTCATAGCCGGCTGAACCTCCTTAAAACCCTCTCACATCTTTCATGGGGGGCTGATCGTAGAACTCTCCTTCGCCTACATTCGGCCCTAATTTTATCGAAACTCGATTATGGTGACCAGATATATTCGGCAGCCTCTCCTGCCACTCTTTCCAGCCTTAATCCCATCTATCACCAGGATTACGCTTATGCCTTGGTGCTTTTCGTTCTTCCCCGGTTGAGAGCCTCTATGTAGAAGCGAACATTCCATCCTTGTCCGATCGTCGTGATGCACATTGCATTCGCTATTATGTTCGCTCTCATGACCTCCGAATCCTTCCATGTATAGGATTGTCACAGATGTTAGTAGACGCTCGTTATTTGTTCGTCGCCCCTGTTTACTTCGTCCCTTTTCTCTTCGTCTGCATTCACTCTTGTCTTCCCTTCAGCTTCGCCTTTATATGTTCATGTGGCTTCACCCTTTCCTCTACCCCCGTGGAAGTTCCTGCTGTCCGTGTCTGTTCTATTCCTCTACCTTGCGCGAAAGCCCAACTGCCTACGGCGGCTTCTCGCTCTTTCTTTCTAGACCATTTCCGTTCTCATTCCCATGCTATCGCAGTATACACCGATGGTTCAAAGTCATCTGACGGCGTCGGATTCGCAGCAGTGTTTCCGGACAGCGTCGAGGGGCATCTGTTACCCTTGGCTAGCATATTTACGGCTGAATTGTATGCCATTCTTGTGGCACTTATATGTATTGCATCTATGCCTGTATCACCATTTGTGGTCGTTTCAGACTCCCTTAGTGCTTTACAGGCTATCCGTAAAATTGATACACCTCACCCCCTAGTTCTTCGTATCCACCTTTGGTTACGCCGTATCTTTAGCAAGCATAAAGATATTGTCTTTTGTTGGGTCCCTGGTCATGTTGACATACAGGGCAATGAACAGGCAGACACTGCTGCGCGGTCAGCAGTACATGACCTTCCAGTTTCATATAGAGGTGTTCCTTTCACGGACTATTTTGCGGTCATTTCTACCCACCTTCGCACCCGTTGGCAACAACACTGGTCTGACCTGCTGAATAACAAACTTCATTCTATTAAACCGGTTATAGGTTTCTGGCCTTCTTCTTGTCACCAATGTCGAGGTTGGGAGACTACACTCTCCCGTCTTAGCATCGGCCACACTCGTCTTACTCACGGGTATCTCATGGAGAGGCTCCCTGCCCCTCTCTGTGAGCATTGTCAGGTTCCAGTGTCTGTTCGACATATCCTGTTGGACTGCCCACTCTATCAACGAGCACGCAGAATTTACCTCCAACGACGTCTTCGCTCTGCGGCCCTTTCTTTACCTTCCCTTCTTGCAGATGGACCCTCCTTTAATCCTGACTCTCTCATTGACTTTTTGACAGAAACTGACTTACTACACAAACTCTGAAGATTATACCTCTAGCACCTCCCTCAGTCCCTTCTACCTCGATCTCTTGCTACCCTCCACCCTGCACTATCCACCGTCATCTTGCACTCCATACCCTACTAATCGTCCATCTCCCTCTTACAACCCACTCTCCCTGCATCCTACAATAACCTGCAGCGCTGTATAACCCCTGTGGTTTAGCGCTTTTATTTGATTATAATAATAATCTACAACATTTGTATTACTACTACTACTACCACTAGTATTACACCTCACTTTGAGAGTATATATATACCCTGTGTGTCCATGTATTGTTTGTAACGGCTTGACAAAGCTCCTGGACAGCGTAACGTTGCCACAATAAAATGTCACATTAGTTGCATTTGTGTCCTTAACATATAAGTCCGCTCAATCAATTTTGTTAACTCTAGATCATCATTTTTATGGGGAACGCTAAACCCTTTGGGTTTATACAGCTGTTGTAGGAAGAGGGTATAGAAGACATTCAGGCTTAATTCAGGGAACTGAAGCACACATCCAATTCCCTGGATCAAGAGATAAGTCTAGAACTGAGAAGGAGACAAATCGCAAAAAAAAAAAATGCACCGCCCAGACTAAGAGGAGCGACCCCGGTGTTTTCAGGACCTAAAAAATTAAAAAAAAATCAGTAGAAACAATTCACCTCTCAAGTCCAGTTTGAAACTGCAGACAGTAAGTGGTCTCAGGTATGACATGTTCCCAGCAGACAGTAAGTGGTCTCAGGTATGACATGTTCCCAGCAGACAGTAAGTGGTCTCAGGTATGACATGTTCCCAGCAGACAGTAAGTGGTCTCAGGTATGACATGTTCCCAGCAGACAGTAAGTGGTCTCAGGTATGACATGTTCCCAGCAGACAGTGAGTGGTCTCAGGTATGACATGTTCCCAGCAGACAGTAAGTGGTCTCAGGTATGACATGTTCCCAGCAGACAGTAAGTGGTCTCAGGTATGACATGTTCCCAGCAGACAGTAAGTGGTCTCAGGTATGACATGTTCCCAGCAGACAGTAAGTGGTCTCAGGTATGACATGTTCCCAGCAGACAGTAAGTGGTCTCAGGTATGACATGTTCCCAGCAGACAGTGAGTGGTCTCAGGTATGACATGTTCCCAGCAGACAGTAAGTGGTCTCAGGTATGACATGTTCCCAGCAGACAGTAAGTGGTCTCGGTATGACATGTTCCCAGCAGACAGTGAGTGGTCTCAGGTATGACATGTTCCCAGCAGACAGTAAGTGGTCTCAGGTATGACATGTTCCCAGCAGACAGTAAGTGGTCTCAGGTATGACATGTTCCCAGCAGACAGTGAGTGGTCTCAGGTATGACATGTTCCCAGCAGACAGTAAGTGGTCTCAGGTATGACATGTTCCCAGCAGACAGTAAGTGGTCTCAGGTATGACATGTTCCCAGCAGACAGTGAGTGGTCTCAGGTATGACATGTTCCCAGCAGACAGTAAGTGGTCTCAGGTATGACATGTTCCCAGCAAACAGTAAGTGGTCTCAGGTATGACATGTTCCCAGCAGACAGTGAGTGGTCTCAGGTATGACATGTTCCCAGCAGACAGTAAGTGGTCTCAGGTATGACATGTTCCCAGCAGACAGTGAGTGGTCTCAGGTATGACATGTTCCCAGCAGACAATGAGTGGTCTCAGGTATGACATGTTCCCAGCAGACAGTGAGTGGTCTCAGGTATGACATGTTCCCAGCAGACAGTGAGTGGTCTCAGGTATGACATGTTCCCAGCAGACAGTGAGTGGTCTCAGGTATGACATGTTCCCAGCAGACAATGAGTGGTCTCGGGTATGACATGGTCCCAGCAGACAGTGAGTGGTCTCGGGTATGACATGTTCCCAGCAGACAGTGAGTGGTCTCAGGTATGACATGTTCCCAGCAGACAATGAGTGGTCTCAGGTATGACATGTTCCCAGCAGACAGTGAGTGGTCTCAGGTATGACATGTTCCCAGCAGACAGTGAGTGGTCTCAGGTATGACATGTTCCCAGCAGACAGTGAGTGGTCTCAGGTATGACATGTTCCCAGCAGACAATGAGTGGTCTCAGGTATGACATGTTCCCAGCAGACAATGAGTGGTCTCAGGTATGACATGTTCCCAGCAGACAGTGAGTGGTCTCAGGCATGACATGTTCCCAGCAGACAGTAAGTGGTCTCAGGCATGACATGTTCCCAGCAGACAGTAAGTGGTCTCAGGCATGACACGTTCCCAGCAGACAGTGATTGGTCTCAGGTATGACATGTTCCCAGCAGACAGTGAGTGGTCTCAGGTATGACATGTTCCCAGCAGACAGTGAGTGGTCTCAGGTATGACATGTTCCCAGCAGACAATGAGTGGTCTCAGGTATGACATGTTCCCAGCAGACAGTGAGTGGTCTCAGGCATGACATGTTCCCAGCAGACAGTAAGTGGTCTCAGGCATGACACGTTCCCAGCAGACAGTGATTGGTCTCAGGTATGACATGTTCCCCGCAGACAGTGAGTGGTCTCAGATATGACATGTTCCCCGCAGACAGTGAGTGGTCTCAGGTATGACATGTTCCCAGCAGACAGTGAGTGGTCTCAGGTATGACATGTTCCCAGCAGACAGTGAGTGGTCTCAGGTATGACATGTTCCCAGCAGACAGTGAGTGGTCTCAGGTATGACATGTTCCCAGCAGACAGTGAGTGGTCTCATGTATGACATGTTCCCAGCAGACAGTGAGTGGTCTCAGGTATGACATGTTCCCAGCAGACAGTGAGTGGTCTCAGGTATGACATGTTCCCAGCAGACAGTAAGTGGTCTCAGGCATGACATAATCCCAGCAGACAGTGAGTGGTCTCAGGTATGACATGGTCCCAGCAGACAGTGAGTGGTCTCAGGTATGACATGTTCCCAGCAGACAGTGAGTGGTCTCAGGTATGACATGTTCCCAGCAGACAGTGAGTGGTCTCAGGTATGACATGTTCCCAGCAGACAGTGAGTGGTCTCAGGTATGACATGTTCCCAGCAGACAGTAAGTGGTCTCAGGCATGACATGTTCCCAGCAGACAGTGAGTGGTCTCAGGTATGACATGTTCCCAGCAGACAGTGAGTGGTCTCAGATATGACATGTTCCCAGCTGACAGTGAGTGGTCTCAGGTATGACATGTTCCCAGCAGACAGTGAGTGGTCTCAGGTATGACCTGTTCCCAGCAGACAGTGAGTGGTCTCAGGTATGACATGTTCCCAGCAGACAGTGAGTGGTCTCAGGTATGACATGTTCCCCGCAGACAGTGAGTGGTCTCAGGTATGACATGTTCCCAGCAGACAGTGAGTGGTCTCAGGTATGACATGTTCCCAGCAGACAGTGAGTGGTCTCAGGTATGACATGTTCCCCGCAGAGAGTGAGTGGTCTCGGGTATGACATGTTCCCAGCAGACAGTGAGTGGTCTCATGTATGACATGTTCCCAGCAGACAGTGAGTGGTCTCAGGTATGACATGTTCCCAGCAGACAGTGAGTGGTCTCAGGTATGACATGTTCCCCGCAGACAGTGAGTGGTCTCAGGTATGACATGTTCCCAGCAGACAGTGAGTGGTCTCAGGTATGACATGTTCCCAGCAGACAGTAAGTGGTCTCAGGTATGACATGTTCCCAGCAGACAGTGAGTGGTCTCAGGTATGACATGTTCCCAGCAGACATTTTTGTTTTTTATTAATCAATACAGTAATAATACAAAAGTACCATGACGGTACAATACCAAGTACCTCATAAATTCAAAACAATATAATTATCTTAAGGCTAAGGTATAGACATAACCAAAGGATGTCCTCAAAATAAACATATTTAGATATAGATTTTGCCACCGAAGTGGCTAGTTTATTGTGCACCCAATATCCATCCTGTGGACGGTAGCGTAACAGCATATGGATACACAAAAGGCCTAGGCACTAGACCCCAAAGGGTTAACATTTGTACATTTGGGTTTATATCTACATTTCAATTATCTGTTACAAGCAAATTTAGGCAATTTGCTTAGTACAAGTGGTATCTTATTTCATGAATAAGATATCTTGACATGTCACATAGGTTATTATACTGTCTATCTCTATATTCCTCAATAAGTGGACAATTCAGCACATAGTGTTCAAGACAGTGACCATATGCCTGATCACATAATTTACATTTAGTTTGATCATCATCTCCCAAACTGCCAGAAGTACTTGTAGCCAAGCCTAAGCCTGGCCACTACAACATCAGTCAGTCTGTTCACATTATAAGTTGCTCCATAAACATACTTATCTACATTCATGTTATCATAGTGGGTTATAGATCTACTCAGGCTTCTAACTGCATTCCTATAGCTAACATTTTCATTATTTATTTCTCTCCTAATATTATTCCTAATGCTAGACACAGATATACCAAAGTTATATTCTACATTCTCCTTATGGGTGCTCTTCTTGGCTAACATATCAACTTTATCATGAAGGAGTAATCCAATGTGTGATGGAATCCATAGCAAATGTACTTTAATTCCTTTGTCCCGGATTTTTGAGTATCTATACCTGGCTTCTCAATGAGCATGCTGTTAGAGTCATTATAGAGTCAAGAGCCTTCAATGATGACATAGAATCAGTAATGATGATAGAGTCAAGCTCAGTGTCATAAGTTAGCTTTAGTGCCATAAGGATTGCAAACAATTCAATTTGCAGTGTAGACGCCCAGTTGTTAATTCTTATGCCTAGTTCAAAAAAATTATTATTGTTCTTAACTAGGGAGGTGGCAACCAGAGCAGATGCAGCCCTGCCAGAAGACTCCTGTTTAGATCCATCAGTGTATATAACTTGAGATAACTTATTACTACCAGCTAGGCGATAAATTTCTTCTTGAGCAGTTGCTTTAACAAGTGATTTAAGGAAGGGATTACTAACAATGAGCTTCTTGGGAGGGACTTGCAGGGTTTTTTTTTATATTTTATTTAAAAACTTACAATTTTCATACTAGCAATACACCAAGTAGTCACCTTACTACAAGTAAGGTGATACCAAAACAACAGTAAGCACTAAAACCCCACACAAGAATGTGCCATAATAACACCAAAAAAAAAAGCTAACTACCCTATAACAACGAAACTTCAAAAATAAAACATTAAACTTACAAACAAAACCTTAAAAGCTCCGTAAAAAACGGTAACCTTTATACCAATCTTAATGATGCATACAAAGCGTTGTCAATACAACATTAGACTGAGACATAAAAGCAACATACAATACAAAAAAAATAGCGTTACATAACTCCTAACTTCCCCACAATGCCAAAACAAACTTAAACCTCACAAACATCTAAGTAACCAAAAAAATGTAAGTTTTTTTTTATTTTTTACAAAAGTCACTCACAAATAAAAGATCCTAAGCATTCCAAATGAAAGTAACAAAACAAAACTAATTATGGATCCTATAAGATCTGCAAAGCAATTTACACATAGTACAACAAAACATATATAAGATCCTATCCAACATGTATACACAAAAAAACACAAAATATACCTAACTAAAACAACATAGAAACCCCAAAAGGGTTTTAAAACAATGAAAACCCTAAACCTACAACTAAAACCCGTAATAATGTGACCCAACAATAATAATGATCCTAGGCACACACACATTGCGTGCAAGTCATATAAACTTCAGTAAAAGGAAACCCGTGGCCTGGTAGCAACACCTCACAGTGATAGTCATCGGATCAGTCCCATCCAGTGTCTATACATACATAGAAAGAACTGCATTACATCTTCTCATATTAAAATACGAAGAATATTGCCTGATAACAAGCCATGGAAAGGGAATAATAGTATAAAAAAAACTTTTAACCTCTTTGAAAAGAGGACCATAAGGAAAAAAAACAATATATAAACACTTAGGGCACACACCTGGCCCCCAAGTAAGGCAAACCACCTTTGGAAAAAACCATGAAATCCAAAAAGGACAAAAATAGAACCACTCTAAACCTCCCCCGTCCGAGTCACCAAACATACCACACACATACTCATCCATAAAAAGAAAAACCCCTACCCCTTTCCCCAAGGGAAAAAGGGTGAGTGGATGACCGGGAAAACCCCGAGAAACCATCCCTTCCCCAACCCCATACATAAACCCCACGAAACAACTTTCACACCTAACCCTTCAACCCCCCCACACCAGAGACCAACCCCTTCCTTGTAAAAACCCCAGAAACTATAGCTCAGAGTTAACCCAGCAACGATCCCATCGACAATTGCCTATAACCCTTAGAAAAAAACCTATCCCACACCCTCCCATACAACTCCTGGTTCCTACACTTAGTCCTATAAAATCTCGCAGCCAAAGCCCTAATCCTAACATCACTCCGAACCTCCCTCATACTCCACGAAACATAAATATAATCCAATACCAAATACATCACCACACGCCTCACATCCTCTGGGTACCCCACAACATCCAGACTTTAACATCTTAACACCGATAAACCGCCCGCCCCACACCTCGGATGATCCCTAAAACCATTCCCTCACCCCCTCAAGACCCCACAAAAATATACAACATGGAAAGCCGTATCCCATAACCCACAGCGCTGACAAAACCCATCACCTGATAGTCCCATCAAGAAAAGCTGAGCCCTAGACGCCAATATACCATGTAAAAACCGAAAAACCAATCTCATGTACCTTAGGAGGCAACTTTAAACGCCTAAACCAAAACCACGTTACATTCCAATCATAACACAGATAAACCTCCATACCTAAAACCTCCTTTTCTCGCCTTCCCACCTTATCTAACCTCCCTACCTTCACCTTACCAGGATCTGGAACCACCAAAAGATACCTTAAAATTGCCTCACAAAACAACAAATTCCCTTCCACCATCTGCGAACCTCACTCATTACCCTCCCCACTCTCACTCCTCGAATCCCACCTCGTGCTAGGTATTCCTGCCTAACAAATATGCCCATCAAACGTCTCTGCAGTGGTATCAAACCTAACCCTCCCTTCGTTACCTTAGTCATTACCACATCCCTCCCTAACCAATGCCTCCCATAACCCCATATAAACCTTAATACCCGACTTTGCAATCTTAAAACATCGTCCTCCACAAGGGGTATACCAGCTACATACCACAACTTACTGTATACTAAGGAATTAACAACTACAACCCTCTGCAAGAGAGTGACCTCTCCAGGCCGCCACCCCGGGGCATCCTACCCAGAGCAGCATTAACCACTGCCGAGGAATTCACCTCCTGCGCAACACTCGCCTGAGTACAAAACCACATACCACATATCCTTAACCTATCCATCCACTATTGGCCACCCAAAACCCTGACCCAACGCCACCCCCTACCCATTCCCCCACCTCCAATAATTTCGATTTTACCCTATTCACCCGCATACCAGTGGCCAAACCAAAAACCTCAATTATCCTATTTACATTACCTAACCCCTCCATTGTGCCTACTAAAATAGTGGTGTCGTCTACATAACCTATAATACCCGTTTCTGCCTCCCCTTCTGACACTAACCTGAAAAAAGGGTCCTATAAACAAGCAAACAGGAGCTGTGACAAGGGGCACCCCTGTCGCAGCCCCCGCCCCAAACGCACCTCAGTCCCCAACCTCCCATTAACCTGTACCCTCAAACGTGCATGCTCCTACAAAGTGCGGACCCAACCCACGACCTCTGCCCCAAACCCCTGCCGTAAAAGCACCGCCTGCAACATATCCCTATCAACACTATCATACGCCTTTTCCCAATCAAGCCCTAAAACACCCCCAGCTTTTCTGCTCTCTAAAAAACCTTTGATCCTCCGATGACCCTCCCTCATACTTCTCCCTGGTACCCCATACTGATCTCCCTCCAGTAAGCTCTCCAAAACTCCTTTCATTTTATTAGCAAGAATTCGTGCAAATATCTTATAATCTGCACACATAAGTGTGATTGGCCTATAATCCTCAACCATTCCACATGCACGATTTTTCGGCACTAAAACTACATTACCTATTGACATATCCCCGCCCAAACTACCTTTCAATTTCATAGCATTAAACAGCCTAACTAGCATCCCTCACAGAACCTCCCAATGAACTATAAAAAAATCCCCAGAAATCCCATCCAGGCCAGGGGCCTTGCCCAGGGCCTGACCTTTCACTGCCTGCCAAACTTCCTCCTCAGTTATAGATCCTTCCATACACTCTCTATCTCCAGCCCCTATCCTCTCGACTATACAATCTAAAATTACATCCCGGGATACCCCATCACTTTCCCCTGACTCATCTTACACTCAAACCAAGCATCCGCATAATAACTCATGGCTTCCGTGGTACGAAGAATCTGCCCCTTCCGATACCCACGGCACTCCTCAGTTACCCTCGGAGATATGACCGTCATATCTTTTCTCAGGTTCTGAAAAGTACATAACACTAACGCAGAGGGCTTATCCCCCCATAAAACTTCCTCTAAACCTCCTCATACCCTCAGAGCATGAAAATTTTCATTCTGCAACTCCGCAATCGTGACCGCAGATGATCAATTTCAGTTAGGGATACCGCCCTCCACTCTCATAAGTCCTCAATTGCCCCTCTAGGTACCTCAACGTTCCCAACCTTTGCCTCCCATCTTCCTACCCAGTCCTCTTTAAGGGGGCTCCTTGACGACGTAAAGAGGCTATCGGTCTGAGGAATTGGACCTTTTGGTCTTCTTCCTCAGACCGAACCAATACCCCCAATTCCCCCTCCTTTTCCCATCTTCCCCATCCTCCTTTTCCCTTTCCTCCTCCCCCTCCTCCTCATCCCTCCCTTATTTCCTTCCCATTTTTGCCCTGGGAGCTTTCTCACAGGCATTTTAGTTCCTAGGTAGGAGGAAGGGTACCGTGGTCCATTCCTATTCCATTGAGGTTCTTGGTGGTGGTGTAGTTTGCCTTGGAATCTGAATCGCCTGGGGATGTCCCAATCCCCTCCGGTCACCCAGGGGTGGCCTTGGGTATCTTTCGGGCACGGGTGTATCTCTGGAGGCCACCTTTCGGATTCCGGGGTGGTGGCCGAGCGGATGCTTTGTGGCAGATATCCGGCCACCCTCTCTTTTTTCTGCCCAGATGGCTCGGTGGATGTGAGGTTGCTATCCGGATTGCTGGTTTACTGGCATGAAGGGTAGGGTATGGCACGGGTTCCATGCTGCATCTGCACCACTTGCAGTGTTGAGGTCCTCTTGGGCACGGAGGGGGATTTACGCTCCCTTTCATTCCTCCTAGGAGCTATTCCTCCACGTTCCCCCCTTTTTTTTTATTCTTTTTTTATTTTTATTTTATTTTCTTCTTTCTTTTTTTCCTTAAAAATAAAAAAGAAAAATCTACCATGGCTGACCCAATCCATGAACCCACTACCCCTGGGCCCCTTCCTGATACCGCACCCAGTACTGACCCTGCCTCGTTAATGGATGACTCTTTGGACACCTCTCATGCCCCTGTACTCTTGCTGGTGCTGGTTCGTCACCTGCTTCAGGTACCAGGGACCCAACTGGCCCTTACGATACGTCTGACCTTCGCTCTTCTCGACCTTGATTCCGGCTTCTCCCTCGAGGTGCGGCAATTTTGAATCGCTCGCCCGTCTCCCATCGGACAACCCCGGTCCCACACCCAAACGACCAAGACCCACACATGACGATTCGGCACTCCTTCTCGTTCATCACAGAAACGACCAGCTCGTCACACACTCACCTTAAACTCTCTGTTTCAAACTACTCAATGGACGAAGTTTTTACTCTGCGACCGACTTCTCCTAATACCTATCTTTCAGACCATAGTATTGGTAAAGCTCTGCTACGCCATGTTGGTAAAGACATCTCATTTCACGCTCTCAGAGCGGCACTGCATCATCACGGTCCAGAATGCTGGCCAAGCTCGCGATCTTTCTCTTCTTACAACCATAGATTCTGCTCCTGTTACTATTGACAAGCACCATTCCCTCAATTCTTGTTGTGGTTCTGTCATTTGCCCCACACCATTGTCCAACGGAATTTCCAGACATGTGGTGATGACTTTTTCGAGCAGCTTCAGCTCCAAGAACTCCCTATCCTTAAAGTTGACACTTTTGTCCTCCCGCCAATAAGGGAAGACGTTATCCTTGCAATATAGCTCGTTTAACATTTGACTGCCGTGAACTACCACCTTCGGTTTACATTGCAGGTCAACTTTTGCAAGTCCGAAAGGTGACCCCTACACCACAACAGTGTAGAAACTGCTGGCGTTTTGGTCATCCAGCGAAATATTGCAGGTCCATGGCCGAATGCCCAGTCTGTGGTGGTGACGACCATGCCAGTTCTTCTTGTACTCTACCTCCCTCTTGCCTTAACTGTCATGAGGCACATCTGTAGTATTCTCGCCGTTGTCAGGTTTACCTGAATGAGCGGGAAATTCGTTGTCTCAAAGAGGCGGAAGGCTTCTCATATGCTATGGCCGTCTCTCATCTACGCCTTCAAGGGAGACTTCCCTGCATTCCCTATTCTCGAATTGCTAAACGTCGCCCTGCTTCTTGGGTCCCAACTTCCACGGCTTCCTCTGTGGTCGCCTCATCCTCAATCACCTCTTTCTCGAATCCTTTTGATATTCTTGGCTCCGAGGTCCCTACCTGCCTTCCCATACTGTCCACACTCCTTCCTCTACTCACTCGCACACTTCTGAGTCTACACGTCCTCGTCCTTCACCTAAACCTCAGCGCCCCCCTTCTCATAAGCCTGGCAAAAAATCCCTACTGCCAGGTTCTTCGCTTCAGCCTAGTTCTATAACGTGTGTGGAGGTTCATCCTCCTCCTCATACACTACCTTCATCCCCTGTCCCCTCCCAAGCCCTTCGACAGTTTCCTCTTCTATCTCAAATTCAAATTCAAATTCAAATTCTTTATTTCATGTAATACAAGGTGGGGGGTACTTATAGTTATACATTAAAGTTGATATTACAAGATGGCTAATAATATGCCTAGGTATGCCTAGGCTTTTCAGGCAGTCTTATGATAGGTCTTACTCAACAGCTATACAATGAATATACAGATTGTAAGGTTAGGTTAGGTTTACAAAATTTAGGTACTGGAATTTAAACATTGAGAATTTAACAATTAGTATAAGAAGTTAGCAATTAGTTTATATATTAATGATAAATGTGATATATTGGCATAATATAGTTTCTATATTGGAGTGTCTTAGGCAAACTTATGACTAGCTTAAGTATTATGAAACAATAGTTGTATTAGAATTTTGGTTAGAACTGTGCAAATTAAGGGGAATCACAGATATCAATAAGTGTATTTTGCTGTGGTTAGTAATGTGCAAATTAAGGAGAATCACAGATATCAATAAGTGTATTTTGCTGTGGATATGTGCAAGATAAAGTAGTTTTCGTATGGTTAACTACCGGTTGGGTGCGTAAGTGAGATAAGATGTTTTTTAACGGTGCTTTTGAAAATGGAGGTTGTGTCTGCAGTTCTAGAGTTTTCAGGCAGGAGTTCCAGATTTTAGGCCCTTTTATGCGCATTGAATTTTTGTATCGATTTAGTCGGACACGGGAATGTCAAAGAGATGTTTATGTCTGGTATTATGTCTATGGGTCCTGTCACAACTGTCAAGAAAGTGTTTTAGCTCAGGGTTAAAGTTGGAATTAATGGTTCTATAAATGTAGATAGCAGAGTAGTAAGTATGGATGTTCTGGACAGTGAGTAGGTTTAGGTCTTTGAAGAGTGGTGGGATGTACTGCCTAGCGTTGGATTGTGTGATAATTCTTACTGGGGCTTTTTGTTGGGTTATTATTAGCTTTAGGTGGGTAATTGCTGTTGATCCCCATGCACAAATGGCATATGTGAGGTAGGGATAGATGAGTGAGTAGTATAGTGTGAGTAGGGCTGATTGTGGTACATAATACCGTATCTTAGAGAGGATCCCCACAGTTTTGGACACTTTCTTTGTTATGTGTTGGATATGGGTGCTGAATTTCAGGCTGCTGTCAAGGTGAAGGCCCAGGAACTTGCCCTTGTTATGTCTAGCAATAGGTGTAGAGTTGATCTTAATGTTTAATTGTGGATCATCTGTTCTGTTGCCAAACATAATATAGAAGGTCTTATCAGTGTTGAGTGTAAGTTTATTGGCTGTCATCCATGTTGATATTTTTATTAATTCGTCGTTAACAATGGTATTAAGCGTGGCAAGGTTTGTGTGGGAGATGACATAAGTTGTGTCGTCAGCAAGAGTATTGGTTTCAGGTGTTGTGATACATTGGGAAGATCATTGATGTATAAGAGGAAGAGCAGGGGACCAAGGACACTTCCTGCTGTACGCCGGTGTCTAGTGGTAGTGTCGTGGAGGATGTATATTTAATAGTGACATACTGGTACCTATTAGTGAGGTAGGATTTGAGGTATGCTAGTGCATGATCTCTTATTCCATAGTGGTCAAGTTTGTGGAGTAAGATGCCGTGGTTTACTGTGTCAAAGTTCCTTAAGTCAATAAAAAGTCCTAGTGGATATTCCTTATTTTCAAGTGCTGTGTAAAGCAGGTCTATCATTTTACTATTGCATCGTTAGTGTTTTTATTTTCCTGAAGCCAAATTGGCAGGGGTTGAGTATGCTTTGTGTCGTTATAAACGAGTATATCTCTTGTCACAAGTTTCTCGAATATTTTGGATAGCAATGGTAGATTTGATATAGGCCTATAGTTATTTACGTCTGTAGGGTCACCACCTTTGTGTATTGGTGTAACCCTTGCTGTTTGAGTAGTGTTGAGAAGGTGCTAGTTTCTAATGATTTGTTAAAAAGTAAAGAAATAGGATATGAAAGGACATGAGCAGCTCGTTTGTATATTAAGGGTGGAACTTGAGACAGATGTCCTGATTTATTTTTAAGTGACTTGATTATCATGGAGACTTCAGGGGGTTCTGTAGGTGCAAGATATAAGGAGGATGGGAAATTCCCATCTAGGTAATCACATGCTCAGGCATTGGTATCTGAATTTTACTGGCAATTTGATCCTATAGTTGAGAAGAAGTCATTTATCTTGTTTACTGTATCAATAGGCTGTAGTGGTGTTTCGTTTGGTTTAGTTAGGACAATATCCCTATTTTTTTTAGTTTGTGGGTGCCCATAATCTGTGAGAGTGTTTTCCAGGTCTTTTTATATCTCCTCTTGTTTCCGTGAATCTGCTGGAGTAGTACAGTTGTTGGCTTTTTTTATTAGTTTGGTGAGAACTGATGAATAGTGTTTAACATCTCCTCGCCCTCTACTTTAGAACAGTCTATAGACTCCCGATCGTTGCTCACTCTTCTTCCATTTCTAATATAGTCCCATATTCTGCAACTTTGACTCCCGAAACACTGGAAGCTATTGCAGAATATATTTCTGGACCGATGATGGACACTACTCCACCTGAGGTTCCTCATCTCTCTTCTTCGTCTCAACCCCCTTCCTTCACAACGTCCTCCTCCTTCTCTGATTACAGGTCTTCCGCTGCCTCCACACGTGGACTTTTTCTAACCCTAGTCCATAGATTCCTCTCACTTCCACTTATATCTTTCTCTCCATAAATCATGGCTTATTTACAGTGGAATATCCTGAGGCCTCAGGGGTAACCGGTGAGCTTCAGGTGTTGCTCTCTCAGTTTTCCCCTGTTGGGGTCTGTTTGCAAGAACCATAATTACAATCCACTGTTATCAGGCCCTTTTCAGGCTATGATTTGTTATATTCATCTGATCCTTTTTCCGATGGAACCTTTAACGAAAGTGTCTTCTTATACGCACTGGTGTTCCATACCGTCAGCTCTATGTTCCCTTTTTCCTTACATTACACCACAGCCCGTATCTACTTGAATAAGTGGTATACACTCTGTTCTTTATATCTCTTCCCTTCGCGGGCATTGTCTATCCCAGATGTTGATTTTCTGGTTTCTTCCTTACCGCCACCCCTTCTATTACATGGCGATTTTAACGCCACCATTTTCTCTGGGGAGGATCGCACTGTGACTCCGTGGCATTCAGTTGGAGGCATTTCTTGCTTCTCTTCCTCCATGTTTTAAATACGGGTATCCTACCCATTTTGATCCCCGAACTCATTCTTTCTCCTGCATCGATCTTTCCATCTGCTCTTCATCTACTGTCCTTGACTTCACCTGGTCTGTCCTCCCGGACTTACATGACAGCGATCATTTCCCAATCATCCTTAAGTCCCCTTTGTTTTCTCCACCTCCTCATTGCCCACGCTGCAATTTGACCGGGAAAATTGGACCTTTACGCACATCTTACTGCCTTTCATGAGGTTCCTACCTCGTCCTCCATTGATGAGGTTTTACATCCTTTTCGTCCTCCATCTTCACAGCGGCTTCACATTCTATTCCCCAAACCTCGGGCAAGAATCCTCAGAAGTGCGTGCCTTGGTGGTCTCCTGCTTGTGCTCGGGCAGTGTGTTTGAAACGTTCTGCATGGGGCAGGTATCGGTATAACAGAACCACAGAGAGACTCCTGATTTCAAGCAGATGAGAGCTATTGCTCGCCATGTCATACGTGATGCTAAGCACTTGCTGGCGAGATTACGTTTCTACTGTCACTTGGCTTCCTCGATGAGTGCAGTCTGGAAGAAAGTGCGGAAATTAAGTGGTAAATTCTCCCCGACCCGCCTCCTGTTCTTCAGGTTGCTGGTGTCGATATAGCACACCCTCTTGCTGTTGCCACTGAAATTGGTAACCATCTCGTCCGCATTTCCAGGGCTCCATCTATGCCCCTCGTTCCTTTCTTCTAAGTCTGCCAGGAGTTAAAGCCCTTAGATTTTTCTTCTCTTAGAAGAATCCTATAATGTGCCTTTTACCCTTCAAGAACTGGAGGCAACACTCTCTGCTTGCCGATCATCGGCAGCTGGGCCAGACGGCATACATATTCGTATGCTGCAGCATTTACATCAGTCTGCTCTTACTGTCCTCTTACGACTCTTTAATCTTATATGGTCGCAAGGAGTTATTCCCCAGCTGTGGAAGTCTGCTATTGTTCTTCCTTTTCGAAAACCAGGAGCTACGGGACGTGATCCCTCACTACCGTCCCATCGCTCTTACCAGTGCAGTTTGCAAGGTGATGGAACGTCTAGTTAATAGACGTTTGATGTGGTATTTAGAGACTCACAATAGTCTCTCCCCTAGTCAGTATGGCTTCCGTAAGGGCCGTTCTGCCATTGACCCCTTGCTGCGCTTGGATACGTATATTCGTAATGCCTTTGCGAATAACCATTCGGTTATCGCTATCTTTTTCGACCGAGAAGGCTTATGATACAACTTGGAGATATAATATCTTGGCCCAGGCCCACTCCTTAGGCCTCCGAGGCAACCTACCATTCTTTCTTAAGGCTTTCTTAACTGACAGACATTTCCGGGTCGGGTTAGTAATGAACTCTCCCGGAATTTGTCCAAGCTGAAGGTGTCCCCCAGGGATGTGTTCTGAGCACAACACTTTTTCTGCTTGCTATAAATAATCTGGCATCTGTTCTCCCATCGAATATTTGGTCATTCTAGGGATGACTTTGCTATAAACTTGCAGGTGCTGCTTCCCTCATTGCAGTTTCCCTCCAGCATGCCACAACCGGGTCCTGATTGGGTTTAAATTTTTTATACAAAAC
>WNWK01028026.1:0-25757 GCA_009830355.1 Cherax destructor | reverse complement strand
AAAACGTAGAAATATGTAATACAATACCATTTTATTATATTTTTCAGAATTTTTAATGAAAAATGTGCTAAAATGTTTTTTTTATTGCATATTTTGACGTTTTAGAGCGCTTTGAGGGTTTTTCCGACAAATCTCATATTTTTAGCTAAAATACAGATTAGCAAACTTTTAAAAAGAATTTCTACGGCAATTGAAATTTACGGGAAAAGTAAGCAAAATTTGTAATTTTTTGGAGGAAGCTTACTCTTAGGAATATTTTATCCAAAAAATTTAGTTTTTCAGAAAATGCTTGAGAAATCCTTGAATCGTCAAAATATGCAATAAAATAATGTTTCATAGCATTTTTCAATATTTATACATAATTTTACATATTTCTAGAAACAAAACAGCAAAAATCCATAAAAATTAATAATGTTTTTTTAATTTTTCACATTTTTTTTAAAAAATACGTGAAACATTAAAAATCTCAGAAAAATAAGCTAAAATGATATTTTGATACATATTTCGACATTTTAGAGCTGATTGAGGCTTTTCTGATAAAACTCATTTTTTAGCTAAAATACATAGATTATCACAATTTAAAATAGAATTTCTGCTTCAATTGAAATTACGGGAAAAGTAAGCCATATTTTATAATTTTTATGAAGTTGCTTACTGACATACGAATTTTATGTAAAATATTGAATTATTAGGAAAATGCTTGAGAAAGCCTTGAATTGTCGAAATATGCAATGAAATAAGGTTTTGTAACACTTTACAAATCCCAGTAAAAATCGAGAATATCACATTTTTTTTTAAATATTTAATTCATTAAACAATTCTGAAAAAATGTGATAAAATGCTAATTTATTACATATTTCGACGTTTTAGAGTGGTTAGAAGGTTTTTCTGACTCATTATTTTTTGTTTAAAATTCATTCATTATTACACTTTAATTGAAAATTTCTGCTGCAATTGATTTTACGGGACAAGAAAGCCAAATTTTATGATTTTCTGGAGGAAGCTGGCTCATAGGTATATTTTATCCAAAATATGCAATAAAATAACGTTTTATAGCTTTTTTCAATATTACAAATAATTTACATATTTTTAAAAAATTCCATTGACAACCCAAAAAAATAAATATAATTGAATATTTTATATTATTTTTTTGCAAAAAATACGTGAAACATTAAAAAACTCAGAAAAATTTGCTAAAATTGGTTTGTATTGCATATTTCGACGTTTTAGAGAGGTTTGAGTGCTTTTCTGACAAATCTCATTTTTTAGCTAAAATACGTAGATTATCAAACTTTTAAAAAGAATTTCTACTACAATTGAAATTTACAGGAAAAGTAAGCGATTTTTTTTTTTTTTTTTTTATTGAGGAATCTTACTCTCAGGTATATTTTATACAGAAAATTTAGTTTTTCAGTAAATGCTTGAGAAAGCCTTGAATCATCAAAATATGCAATAAAATAACGTTTTATTGTTTTTTTTTCAATATTTATAAATAATTTACATATTTTTAAAAAAATCCTAGTAAAACTCCATATAAATAAATATTGTTATTTAATTTTTCATATATTTTTTAAAAAATACGTGAAACATTAAAAAACTCGGAAAAATGTGCTAAACTGGTATTGTATTGCATATTTCGACGTTTTTGAGCGCTTTGAGGGCTTTTCTGACAAAACTAATTTTTTAGCTAAAATACAGATTATCACACTTTTAAATAGAATTTCTGCTTCAATTGAAATTTACGATAATAGTAAGCCATATTTTAGAATTTTTTTGAAGTTGCTTACTGACAGACGAACTTTATATAAAATATTGAATTATTAGGAAAATGCTTGAGAAAGCCTTGAATCGTCGAAATATGCAATGAAATAAGGTTTTTTAACACTTTACAAATCCCAGTAAAAATCGAGAATATCACATTTTTTGTTAAATATTTAATTCATTAAACAATTCTGAAAAATGTGATAAAATGGTATTTTATTACAGATTTCGACGTTTTAAACCGGATAGAAGGCTTTTCTAACAGTCATTATTTTTTGTTTGAAATACATTGATTATTACACTTTAATTCAAAATTTCTGCTGCAATTGAATTTAACAGGAAGAGTAAGCTAAATTTTATGATTTTTTTGAGGAAGCTTACTCACAGGTATATTTTATCCAAAAAATGCAATAAAATAACGTTTTATATATTTTTTTTTCTGACAAAACTCATTTTTCAGCTAAAATACATAAATTATCACACTTTTAAATAGAATTTCTGCTGCAATTGAAATTTACGGGAAAAGTAAGCAAACTTTTATGATTTTTTTTTTTTGAGGAAGCTTACTCACAGGTATATTTCATCAAGAAAATTTACTTTTTCAGAAAATGCTTGAAAAAGCCTTCAATCGCCCAAATATTCAATAAAATAACGTTTCATAACATTTTTCATTTTTTATAAATAATTTACATATTTTTAAAAAATCCAAGTAAATATCCATAAAAATAAATATTGTTATTGAATTTTTCATATTTTTTTAAAAATACGTAAAACATTAAAAAACTGAGAAAAATCTGCAAAAATGGTATTTTATTGCATAATTCGACTTTTTAGAGCGGTTTGAAGGCTTTTCTGACAACCCTCATTTTTTAGCTGAAATACATTGATTATTACAATTTTAATCAAAATTTCTGGTGTAATTGAATTTTACGGGAAAAGTTAGCCAAATATTATGATTTTATTGAAGTAGCTTACTGACAGTCGAATTTTATCTAAAATTTTGAATTATTAGGAAAAGGCTTGAGAAAGCCTTGAATCGTCGAAATATGCAATGAAGAAAAGTTTTTGTAACTTTACAATATTTATAAATAATTTACATATTTTTTTAAAAATCCCAGTAAAAAAGTTTTTGTAACTTTTACAATATTTATAATTAATTTACATATTTTTAAAAAATCCCAATAAAAATCTATAAAAACAAACGTTATTATTGAGAATATCATATTTTTTGTAAATATTTATTTCATAAAAAAATCTGAAAAATATGACAAAATGGCATTTTATTACATATTTCGACGTTTTAGAGCGGTTTAAAGGCTTTTCTGACAATCATAATTTTTTATCTAAAATACGTAGCCAAATTTTATAAGGTATATTTTATTCTATAAAATTTAGTTTTTTTCAGAAAATGCTTGAGAAAATGCCTTGAATCATCGAAATATGCAATAAAATAACGTTTTATATCATTTTGCAATATTTAAAAATAATTTACATATTCTTAAAAAATCCCATAAAAAATCCTTAAAAATAAATATTATTATTGAATATTTCATATTTTTTTTTCCAAAAAAATCGTTTTAGAGCTCTGTTGGCTTTTCTGACAAAACCCATGTTTTAGCTAAAATACAGAGATTATCACACTTCTAAAAAGAACTTCTACTGGAATTGAAATTTATGGGAAAAGTAAGCCAAATATTATTATATATTTTTTTTAGGAGGCTTACTCATAGGTATATTTTATCCAGAAAATTTATTTTTTTCAGAAAATGCTTGAGAAAGCCTTGAATCGTTAAAATATACAATAAAATAATGTTTTATAGCATTTTTCAGTATTTATAAATAATTTACATTTAAAAAAATCAGATTAAAAATCCATGAAAATATATATTGTTATTGATTTTTTTCATATTTTTGAAAAATAATTGAAACATTAAAAATCTCATAAAAATGAGCTAAAATGATATTTTGTTACATATTTTTACGTTTTAGAGCGGTTTGAGAGGTTTTCTGACAAAACTCATTTTTTAGCTAAATTATCACACTTTTAAATAGAATTTCTGCTGCAATTGAAATTTACGGGAAAAGTAAGCCATATTTTATTATTTTTTTTAAGTTGCTTACTCACAGTCGAATTTTATCTAAAATATTGAATTATTAGGAAAATGCTTTGAGAAAGCCTTGAATCGTCGAAATATGCAATGTAATAAGCTTTTGTAACACTTTACAATATTTACAAATAATTTACATATTTTTTTAAAAATCCCAGTGAAAATCGATAAAAGCAAACATAATTTTTAAGTATTTAATTGATTAAATTTTTTTAAAAAATGTGATAAAATGGTATTTTATTACATATTTCGACGTTTTAGAGTGGTTTAAAATACATTGATTATTACACTTTAATTCAAAATTTCTGCTGCAATTGAATTTTACGGGAAAAGTAAGCCAAATTTTATGATTTATTTGAAGAAGCTTACTCATAGGTATAGTTTATCCAAAATATGCAATAAAATAACGTTTTATAGCTTTTTTCAATATTTTAAATAATTTACATATTTTTAAAAAATCCCATTGACAACCCAAAAAATAAATATTATTATTGAATATTTTATATATTTTTTTTAAAAAAATACGTGAAACATTAAAAAACTCTGAAAAATGTGCTAAGATGTTTTTTATTGCATATTTCGACGTTTTAGAGCGCTTTGAAGGCTTTTCTGACAAATCTCATTTTTAAGCTAAAATACATAGATTATCAAACTTTTAAAAAGAATTTCTGCTGCAATTGAAATTTACGGGAAAAGTAAGCAAAATTTATTATTTTTTTTGAGGAAGCTTACTCATAGGTATATTTTATACAGAAAATTTAGTTTTTCTGAAAATGTTTGAGAAAGCCTTGAATAGTCAAAATATGCAATAAAATAACGTTTTAAAGCATTTTTCAATATTTATAAATAATTTACATATTTTTTAAAAATTCCAGTAAAAATCCACAATAATAAATATTGTTATTAAACTTTTCACATGTTAATGTATATCATTTTGATATTCAGGACTTTAATTCTTCTAGTACCTTTTTTATTTTTTAATACAGATCAATTTTACAGACTACGAGCTGTTATCATTTCACTGTAAATGTAAATAACTGTTGGGATGCTTTTGCTGCAATAAATTTGTCAAATTTTTAGTTCGTGCTTATTGTCTCATTAATCTCATCTAACTTAATAAGGTAAAGGCTAATGAGGCCAGAATTATTACTTGCAAACAATTGTGAATCCAGGAGCATGTTAATTGCTAGAGGAGTACCAATAGTTGACCTAGTTTTCTCTGGTAGATGTATATGCTAATAGATATCACATTGATAATAAGCATAAGCAGCTGCTGCAACACCACCACCAGCAGCAGCAGCAGCAGCACCACCACCACCACCACCACCACCACCACCATTAGCATCACGAAAATGCAAAATTTCATGAGCAGAGGTGTATATTCTTGCAAATTCTACGGGTTTGTTCATCCATATTTGAATATGTAAACAAAGGCCTCTGATGACACTGCAGACTCGCAGTGGTTATCAAACGTGATATCTGATACTTAAACGAGGTCCACACACATACACACGAGTCAGCAAACTTGTTAAAGCATTCTTTTGCGTTTAACAGGCGAGTACAACCAGGTGAGTACAAACAAATGCAAAGACACACAAAGACATACACACACGAGATAAAATACTTTAAAGTAATTTTGAATTTCCGGAAAATAATGAGCAAATGTGAGAAGAGAAACGCAGAAATAATTGGAGAATGTCTTAACAACACAGGATTAATCAGAACCTTAACTGCTAACAGAAGAATGATGACCATAATGAAACACGTAACAGTGGCAAGGGAAGAAAGATGACTATAAAGGACTAAGCAATAGAATTAATGGAAGAATGATAACCGTAAAGGAACAAGTAACAGAATTAAGAATATAATGAACTAAATATTATGATATTAGCAAGGAGGTCTACGAGAAGCTAAACAAACCGTCCAAGTTGGTGTTAACGTAGAATCCAGGACGACACCGCAGGAAAAAAATAGTGTGGACCGACAAGCACTGGAAAACCTGCAGACATCAAGGAATGACTGAAGATACTACTAAGTGAGCAGGATACATCAAAGGCAGTGAAAGCTGACAATATATCTCCACAAGCAAAAATCTTTAATAGGTCACTGAAAATGAGGCAGAAATGTGGAACACAGAAAGTATTATATAAATATTTAAACAGAGAAGGAGAGGAAAAGACCAATACTAATAAACTACTTTTTAAATGCACATTGTTCAAGGTAGGAGAGATGACAGTGAGAATTACAGCCAGGTAGAAGGTTGCGATTAAAGAAAAAAAAATATATAGACAGGGTTTTGGAAACTGAAAGACTTGAAAGTCCTTTCTTATTTTTTTAAACTGGCTGCTCTCTTTCTGACAGACTTAAGAGCACAAAATAAGTGTTCGCGTTGCTGACAATATCAGTGTTCTTTTCTGTCTTGTTAGAGATCACAATCATCCTGTTAACTGGTCCTCTGCTTAAACTGTTTATCCTTCTGCATTCACAGACGCTGTCTTCCCTCTGTCTTCTCAAAGCATCATTTATATACAACTTTCCTAACATGTATCTTAGTCGTGCAAACTTGACAACACTCGTGACTTGACCTGACCTTCGCCTCCTTCTCACCTCACCTCTTCATCTTTTTGTTTGTTTTTTCTTTGCCTTTTTTGTCTTCTGCCTTCATGGGTTCTGTCATCTGGGGTTCTTGTTCCGCAGGGATTGTGTTCCACGCCCTTGGACTAGTAGCTCTTCTACTGTGCTCTTTTGCTCTCTTGTTCTTATGAACTACTACATCTACTAATACTACTTCTACTAATACTACTACTACTATTACTATTACTACTACTACTTCTAGTATTTCTCCATTTCTATTACACTCGCTGCCTTTAGCTTTTCCTAATTTGCCATTACTACCTCTGCTACCTTCTTATTTCTACGTCTAACACTGCTGATTACTACTACTACTACTTCTACTACTAATACATGTACCACTACTATTACGTATACTCCAATTACTACCATTACTAATACTACTACTACTACCACCACGCTGCTACCTTTACTATTACTACTGCCGTTATTCCCTGCCCTCCACCAACACTACCACTACTACCATCACCTTCCACTACCATTGCCTAGACCTTCTTTCCCTGTCTCCTTCTCGTATATATGTCTTCTTTCATTCTCGCTTCTCCGTTACCTGTCAATAGACCAAGTCGTACTGAAACATGTTCATTACGTCCTCTTCATCAACGTCACAAACTCAGTATGTGGATCTTGGACCTAAAATTTCGTGGCTGCCTGACTGAAATACATCAAGTTCCTCTTCATCAACGATCACAAACTCAGTAGTGGACGGCGGCCATAAAATTTCGACGTGGCAAAATATAAAAATATGTATACGTTCGTGTATGTTTGTGTTTATGAATTTCTGTACACATATACACTTTCACATGAATTCGTGTGTGTTTGAATTTGTATGCATATGTATGCGAATGTATGCATATGTGTATTAGAATATTTGTTTGTGTAAGTTGTTTCCATTTATGCATGTGAAGTTGTGTACTTAATATTATTTAGACACACACACACACACACGCACACGCACACGCACACACACACACACACACACACACACACACACACACACGCAGTTTGGAACCCACACCTGGTCAAGCACGTCAAGAAATTAGAGAAAGTGCAAAGGTTTGCAACACGACTAGTCCCAGAGCTAAGGGGATTGTTCTACGAAGAAAGGTTAAGGGAAATCGGCCTGACGACACTAGAGGACAGGAGGGCTAAGGGAGACATGATAACGACATATAAAATACTGCGAGGAATAGATAAGGTGGACAGAGACAAGATGTTCCAGAGAGGGGACACAGAAACAAGGGGTCACAATTGGAAGTTGAAGACTCCTATGAGTCAAAGGGATCTTAGGAACTATTTCTTCAGTCATAGAGTTGTCAGGAAGTGGAATAGCCTAGAAAGTGACGTAGTGGAGGCAGGAACCATACATAGTTTTAAGACGAGGTTTGATAAAGCTCATGGAGCAGGGAGAGAGAACCTAGTAGCAATCAGTGAAGAGGCGGGGCCAGGAGCTATGAATCGACCCCTGCAACCACAAATAGGTGAGTACACACACACACACACCAACACACACACACACACAAACATACACACAAACACACACACAGAACAAGTCAAGGACCAGGTAATCAGGCTGAGGAAGGAAGGAGGGAAGATCACAAGAAACGACCGTGAAGTATGTCTGGAGCTCAACGTGAGATTCAAAGAAGTGTTCATAGAGGAGACAGAAGGGACTCCAGAAAGACAGAGTGGTGGGGTACATCATCAAGTGTTGGACACAATAAATACAACAGAGGAAGAAGTGAAGAGGCTGGAAAGCGAGCTAGATACCTTAAGGCGATGGGGCTGGATAACATCTCTCCATGGGTCCTGAAACAGGACGACTACCTGAGGTGTGGAAGACAGCAAATGTAGTCCCAATTTTTAAAAAAGGAGACAGACACGATGCATTAAACTACAGACCAGTGTCACTGACATGTATAGTATGCAAAGTCATAGAAAAGATTACCAGGAGGAGAGTGGTGGAGCACCTAGAAAGGAATGAGCTTATTAACGACAGCCAGCACGGTTTCAGGGATGGGAAATCCTGTGTCACAAACCTACTAGAGTTCTATGACAGGGTGACAGCAGTAAGACAAGAAGAGAGGGGTGGGTAGATTGCATTTCTTGGACTGTAGGAAGCCGTTTGACACAGTTCCACACAAGAGATTAGTGCAAAAGCTGGAGGACCAGGCAAGGATAACAGGGAAGGCACTGCAATGGATCAGGGAATACCTGTCAGGAAGACAACAGCGAGTCATGGTACGTGGCGAGGTGTCAGAGTGTGCGCCTGTAACGGAGGTACACAGAGGTCAGTCTAGGACCGGTGCTGTGTATTTAAGACATGAATGAAGGAATAGACTCCGAAGAGTCTTGTTTGGAGATAATGTGAAGTTGATGAGAATAATTCAATCGGACGAGGACCAGGCAAAGGGATCTGGACAGGCTGCAAGCCTGGTCCAGAAACTGGCTCCTGGAGTTCAACCCCACCAAGTGCAAAGTCATGAAGATTGGGGAAGGGCAAAGAAGACCGCAGACGAAGGGGGCTGAGACTACAAACCTCACTCGAGGAAAAGGATCATGGGGTGAGTATAAAACCAGGCACATCTCTTGAGGCGCACATCAACCAAATAACTGCTGCAGCATACGGGCGCCTAGAAAACCTAACAACAGCATTCCGACATCTTAATAAGGAATCATTCAGGACCCTGTACACCGTGTACATAAGGCCTATATTGGAGTATACAGCACCAGTTGGAACCCACACCTAGCCAAGCATGTAAGGGAACTAGAGAAAGTGCAAAGGTTTGCAACAAGACTACGAGGAGAGGTTAAAGGAAATCGATCTGACGACACTGGAGGACAGGAGAGATAGGGGGTATATGATAACGACATATAAAATACTGAGAGGAATCGACAAGGTGGACAGAGACAGGAAGTACCAGAGATGGGACACAGCAACAAGGGGTCACAGTTGGAAGTTGAAGACTCAGATGAATCACAGGGATGTTAGGAAGTATTTCTTCAGTCAAAGAATTGTCAGGAAGTGGAATAGTCTGGAAAGTGATGTAGTGGAGGCAGGATCCATACATAGCTTTAAGAAGAGGTATGATAAAGCTCATGGAGCAGGAAGAGTGACCTAGTAGCGACCAGTGAAGAGGCGGGCCCAGGAACTATGACTCGACCCCTGCAACCACAATTAGGTGAATTAGGAGAGTACACAAACACATTCACACACACACACATTCATATATTTATATGTATATATGTCGTGCCTAATATGTAAAACTGGTCAATTAGCAATAACTCATTTAAAATTAAGTCCTTTCTAAAATTTTCTCTTATACGTTCAAAGATATATTTTTTTCATTAAAGTTAATGTAATTTTTTTTAATTTTGCACCAAAAGAATCTTAGAAAACTTACCTAACCTTATTACAACAAGCGCAATTTAATTTAGCTTAACCCAACTAAATATATTTTAGATACGTTTACAATAATTTAATAATAAACAAACACAATGAAATATATTTTTCTCGTTAGGTTCAGAATGGTTTTGCGAAATTATTGCATACACAAATTTTCGCTTGTCTTATATGGCAAGAAGAGCGTTGCTATTTAAGACATATAATTCCAAGTTTATACTAATTGGCTATAATATATATATATATATATATATATATATATATATATATATATATATATATATATATATATTGTGCCGATTAGGTAAAACTTAATGCAGATTTTGCTTAAAATAAGTAACGCTTTCTAAATATCACATACAAGGAATTTGTCTATTTTCATAATGATTTCATATTTGAACAGTAGACGAAAAATATAATATATTCATATGGATTTTTTATATATATAATATATTTAATATTAATATTTATATGTTAGCTAAATTAAATATAGTGTGTTGTATCGCTTTGGTACAAAAATAATTTTAATTAACATAATGAAAATATATCTTTAAATCGTATAGAGAAAATTTTAGAAAGTTAACTATATCATTTTACTATCGAGTATATTAATATAATATATATATATATTATATATATATATATATATATATATATATATATATATATGTCGTGCCGATTAGGTAAAACTGGTCAATTAGCAAGAACTCATCTAAAATTAAGTCCTTTCTAAAATTTTCTCTTATACGTTTAAAGATATATTTTTTCATTTATGTTAATGTAAAATTTATAATTTTGTACCAAGAGAAACTTTGAAAACCTACCTAACCTTATTACAACAAGCGCAATTTAATTTAGCCTAACCCAACTAAATATATTTTAGATACGTTAACATTAATTTAATAATAAACAAACACAATGAAATATATTTTTTCGTTATGTTCAGAATGATTTTGGCGAATTATTGCATACACAAATTTTCACTTGTCTTATATGGCAAGGTGAGCGTTGCTATTTAAGCCAAATGCAAGTTTTACCTAATCGGCACGACTATATATATATATATATATATATATATATATATATATATATATATATATATATATATATATTTTAAATTTTATAATTATAATAATATATTATATATATATATATATATTTATATAATTATAAATATTAATATTATTTTATAAAAAATATATTTTTTTTAATATTTTAATTAAAAGAATTTAAATATAATTTTAAAATAAAAAAAATTTTAAAAATAAATATTAATATTAATATTATATAAAAAATAATATATTTTATTAATATTATAATATATAAAAATTTACGTTATTAAAAACTTTATTTAAGCAAAATCGCAAGTACAATGGTAAAAAACAAATAAATAATAATTAAAATTTTTGTCCACCCCCCGGCATGGGCCCCTTCCCAGAAGCTAGGCATTCCCGGATGCAAACTGGTCTTAAAAGAAATGTCCCCTTTCCTTGGTTTAATATTTTTTCCCCCAGCCTTTTTGAAAACTTTAAAAATTTTCAGCCCAATTTTTCCAACCCTATTGGGATAAGTTATAAAAACCCATATTTATTTTCGTTTTGGGTCAGTTATTGGCGATATGGCAAAAAGGTTTGTTTTGACTGTATCCAAGAATTGTTAATTTTCCAGGGAAAAGGCCCCACAGGACGATTTTATTTCAAACCTTGCATTGGGGTTTCCGGAGTGGGAAGGGCTGGGGGAGGTTTTTTTTGATGCTTCCCTCATTCCATCCCTTCAGTGTGAACACGGCTAACCCCTTGCGGTGCCCTCCCAATCAATTTTCATATGGGGGGGCTACAAGAGAACAAACCGAATCCCTTTATAACGGGCACCAGGTTGAGAAAATCAGAATGGAAGGTCTACCATTCAACAAGGATCGATGAATAAATATCAGGTAGACAAACTAAAAGATGCTATACGACATTCAAACCCTTTTATATACCTGAAGATAAAACCCTCCACAACCAACAAACACCACCGACTCTCCATCAACGCACCCCCCCACAGAACCAAAGAATCCCCCTTTAACAAAGGTAAAGGGCCTTCATCCAAAAGGGAGAATTTCCCCGAGACCAATGATCCTGATACTCCCAAAATAAAAAACAACGAACACACCTCCAAAAAAAAACCCATTTTGGAAAACTCAAAAACAGAAAACAAATTTGGGATTTGAAAGTCACCAAAACCGAATTATTTTCGCAAGGGGTCCAATATCCCCGGGTTTTTTTTTTTCATCCCTAAAAAAAGTTTTATGTGTGAAAGTTTCCTTATAATCCTGAAGAATTTAGGGGAAATGAAAAAAGTTAGAAAAAAGAAAACTTTTTCAATTTTTTTTTTAAATTTTTAAAACTTTGTCTTCCATGAGATAATTCATGGTAGTGTTTTCTTTACCTTATCCAAAGTGTCACAAACTAGTCACGTTTAACACCCTTTTAAATGGTTTTTCAAAAAGATAAAAAAAAAATTTTTTCAGAATATTGAAATATATAAAGTTCCGAATTCCCCAACTTGAGAAGTCAATTTTTCTGCCTCCAACTTTTCAAATTTTATTTTGAAAAACTAACATAATGATAACAAACATTGAGGGAGAGCGCATAAAGAATGGGTACAAATTTGTGTATATAGATGGTTGATAGTTGTTGTGATAGATGGTTGATAGTTTTTGGATAGATGGTTGATGGTAAACTGAAGTGATTAATTTTAAAGTGAGTTGTGGTCGGGAAGTCGAGGGAAAATATGAGCTTTGATAAGTTGAAAAACTGATGGGTGATTGTGATTTTATGAATAGATAAAGGGTTTGTTTTTGCATGTTTGTAGTAGTTATAGTGAGGATGGTTGATGATTAGTTAAAATTATGGCTGGTTGATTTGATATTGGTGATGGATAGTTAATAAAAAAATTGTTTATCTTTTGTCCCAATTTATTTTAAAGATGTGTTCATATCTGTTTTTCTTTTTTTATAATCTTTTTATTTTTCTGGTGTTCCTTTCCATTTCCCAATAGGGAACGGTTAGAACCCTTTTTCCCCGTAAGTCACGTATGTCTTAGAAAACCCATACAAGGAAGTTATGAAGGCCTATAAGTAACTGTACAAGGAAGTTATGAAGGCCCATAAGTAACCATACAAGGAAGTTATGAAGGCCCTATAAGTAACCATACAAGGAAGTTATGAAGGCCCTATAAGTAACCATACAAGGAAGTTATGAAGGCCCTATAAGTAACCATACAAGGAAGTTATGAAGGCCCTATAAGTAACCGTACAAGGAAGTTATGAAGGCCCTATAAGTAACCATACAAGGAAGTTATGAAGGCCCTATAAGTAACCGTACAAGGAAGTTATGAAGGCCCTATAAGTAACCATACAAGGAAGTTATGAAGGCTCTATAAGTAACCATACAAGGAAGTTATGAAGGCCCTATAGTAACCGTACAAGGAAGTTATGAAGGCCCTATAAGTAACTGACAAGGAAGTTATAAAGGGCCCCTATAAGTAACCGTACAAGGAAGTTATGAAGGCCTATAAGTAACCCAAAAGGGAAAATTTGAAGGCCCTATAAGTAACCGTACAAGGAAGTTATGAAGGCCCTATAAGTAACCGTACAAAGAAGTTATGAGGGGCTCATGAGTAACCATGTAGAAGTAATATTAGGGATCCATGATTAAAAATGTAGGAAGTAAATAACAAAAAGTTCACAACACCGAGACTAAAACAATACACAAATAACTCGCACCTAGAAGAGAGGAGCTTACCACGACGTTTCGGTCCGACTTGGACCATTTACAAAGTCACACTGTCTTAACACTGTCTTAACACTGTCTTAACACTGTCTTAACACTGTCTTAACACTGTCTTAACACTGTCTTAACACTGGCTTAACACTGTCTTAACACTGGCTTAACACTGGCTTAACACTGTCTTAACACTGGCTTAACACTGTCTTAACACTGTCTTAACACTGTCTTAACACTGGCTTAACACTGTCTTAACACTGGCTTAACACTGTCTTAACACTGTCTTAACACTGTCTTAACACTGGCTTAACACTGTCTTAACACTGGCTTAACACTGTATGTGTTAACCCAGTAGTTACTAGATTCAAGATAAGATTTTCCTAAGCCAGAAATTGAAGATGGTTGGAAAATTTTCTTACCTTTAAATTCGCATACAATATGGATGTGGTACAGAACACGTACTGAACACGTTGATATGGTTAGAACATTGAATAGAACACTGATTGAACTTTCACATAAAACTCTAAATGTTGTTCACACTTGTATAGACCCATGTGAGTCCTGCTTCACATAATGTGAATGGTTGATAGTGAGTTGTGGTGGTGAATGGTTCATTATGAGAGTACGTGTATGAATGATGGTGAGTTGTGATGGATGGTCGATATTGAGTTGTGGTGATGGATGCTCTATAATGAGTTGACTTGATGGTGAGTTGTGGATATGGATGGTTGATGGTGAGTTGTGGTGATGGATGGCCGACTAGTTGAGGTAATGGATGGTTGATGGTGAACTGCGGTGATGGTTTATAGTGATTTGATTTAATGGATGTTTTATAGTGAGATGTAGTAAGAGACGGTTGACGATGAGTTGTAGAGATGAATAGTTGAAGATGAGTTGTGGAGATGGATGGTTGAAGATGAGTTGAAATTTTGGGAGTAAACTGTGATTTATAGTAATGGATAGTTAATGAACAATGTTAATACACGATAAAAAAAAAATATGCTGATTAAACAGTTTCGTGAGGTATTGTGTTGGTCAGCTCAGGTGTGTTGCCTGAGTTGTTCTAATGTTCCATTGTGTTGGTCAGCTCAGGTGTGTTGCCTGAGTTGTTCTAATGTTCCATTGTGTTGGTCAGCTCAGGTGTGTTGCCTGAGTTGTTCTAATGTTCCATTGTGTTGGTCAGCTCAGGTGTGTTACCTAAGTTGTTCTAATGTTCCATTGTGTTGCGTCTTCAGTTTGATGTGATCTTCCTCATATCCAATTCCACTTTATCCTTATTTCCTATACCAGGTCAACCTTATATCCCATACTAGTTCATCCTTATTTTACATTCCAGGTTATCTTTCTTCTGTGTCACTTTCTTCTGTGTCACTTTCTTCTGTGTCACTTTCTTCTGTGTCACTTTCTTCTGTGTCACTTTCTTCTGTGTCACTTTTCTTTATCACTTTCTTCAGTGTCACTTTCTTATGTGTCACTTTCTTCTGTGTCACTTTCTTCTGTGTCACTTTCTTCTGTGTCACTTTCTTCTGTGTCACTTTCTTCTGTGTCACTTTCTTCTGTGTCACTTTCTTCTGTGTCACTTTCTTCTGTGTCACTTTCTTCTGTGTCACTTTCTTCTGTGTCACTTTCTTCTGTGTCACTTTCTTCACAGCTTCTTCCCCAACGTAAGACTCAAGTCTCTCCACCATTATAAGTGAATAATAAACCACTACAACTTTTAGCAAAGTTTTACCCACTAAAAAATAATAATGTTAGCAGTTATTTATAAATGGTAGTTTAATATTTTTAATTGCTATGAGCAGCACAATGTTCAGGTACGACGTAAACACTACCTAAACATTAACGTTAAGTATTATTTATATTATAATCATTAAGAAAAAATAAATAACATTGTGTTGCACACCATCCAGGGTGTAATACATGCTAACATTGTGTTGCACACCATCCAGGGTGTAATACATGCTAACATTTAAACATCCCAGTAAATTACAACACATTATTTTTATAATATTCGCTAACATTCAAACATCACAATACATAACATCATAATGTTGAATCTTAGCAATACAGAGACGTACTGACACCAGTGCGCAGGAACCACAACCTAAATTATTTTTTGTCATTGGATCGAATATCAACGGCTTCTATGTATGTATATATATATATATATATATATATATATATATATATATATATATATATATATATATATATGTCGTGCCGATTAGGTAAAACTTGCGATTTTGGCTTAAATAGCAACGCTCACCTTGCCATATAAGACAAGTGAAAATTTGTGTATGCAATAATTTAGCCAAAATCATTCTGAACATAACGAAAAAAATATATTTCATTGTGTTTGTTTATTATTAAATTAATGTTAACGTATCTAAAATATATTTAGTTGGGTTAGGCTAAATTAAATTACGCTTGTTGTAATAAGGTTAGGTAGGTTTTCAAAGTTTCTCTTCGTACAAAATTATAAATTCTTACATTAACATAAATGAAAAAAATATATCTTTAAACGTATAAGAGAAAATTTTAGAAAGGACTTAATTTTAGATGAGTTATTGCTAATTGACCAGTTTTACCTAATCGGCACGACAAATATATATATATATATATATATATATATATATATATATATATATATATATATATATATATATATATATATGTATGTTGGTGTGTGTTTTGTAGTGTAAGATTATTTACTATAAAAATTTTAGTTGACAACCTCAAGCGAACATAGTTCCTTGATAACGTGAGTAATCACGAAAGCGCTTGAATTCCTATTTTTTATATGTTGTCTTGTATATTTGATATCATCTGTTTACTGTGATCTTTTTGCATATATATATATATATATATATATATATATATATATTATATATATATATATATATATATATATATATATATATATATATATATATATATATATGTGTGTGTGTGTGTGTGTGTGTGTGTGTGTGTGTGTGTGTGTGTACTCACCTATTTGTACTCACCTATTTGTGGTTGCAGGGGTCGAGTCATAACTCCTGGCCCCGCTTTTCCCACTGATTGCTACTAGGTCCTCTCTCTCCCTGCTCCATGAGCTTTATCAAACCTAGTCTTAAAACTATGTATGGTTCCTGCCTCCACTAAGTAGCTTTCTAAGCAATTCCACTTCCTGACAACTCTATGACTGAAGAAATACTTCCTAACATCCCTTTGACTCATAGGAGTCTTCAACTTCCAATTGTCACCCTTGTTTCTGTGTCCCTCTCTGGAACATCTTGTCTCTGTCCACCTTATCTATTCCTCGCAGTATTTTATATGTCGTTATCATGTCTTCCCTAACCCTCCTGTCCTCTAGTGTCGTCAGGCCGATTTCCCTTAACCTTTCTTCGTAGGACAATCCCCTTTGCTCTGGGACTAGTCTTGTTGCAATCCTTTGCACTTTCTCTAATTTCTGACGTGCTTGACCAGGTGTGGGTTCCAAACTGGTGCTGCATACTCCAGTATGGGCCTGACGTATATGGTTTACAGAGTCTTGAATGATTCCTTAGTGAGGTATTGGAACGCTATTCTTAGGTTTGCCAGCCGCCCGTATGCTGCAGTAGTTATCTGATTGATGTGTGCCTCAGGAGATGTGCTCGGTATTATACTCACCCCAAGATCTTTTCTTTGAGTGAGGTTTGCAGTCTTTGGCCACCTAGACTATACTCTGTCTGCGGTCTTTGCCCTTCCCCGATATTCATGACTTTACATTTGGCAGGGTTAAATTCAAGGAGCCAGTTACTGGACCAGGCTTGTAGCCTGTCCAGGTCTCTTTGTAGTCCTGCCTGATCCTCAACTGATTTGATTCTTCTCATTAACTTCACATCATCTGCAAACAGGGACACTTCTGAGTCTATCCCTTCCGTTATGTCATTCACATATACCAAAAACAGTACAGGTCCTAGGACTGACCCTTGTGGAACTCCACTGTCACAGGTGCCCACTCTGACATCTCGTCACGTACCATGACTCGTTGTTGCCTCCCTGTCAGATATTCTCTGATCCATTGCAGTGTTTTTCCTGTTACGTGTGCCTGATCCTCTAGCTTTTGCATTAACCTCTTGTGAGGAACTGTGTCGAACGCCTTCTTGCAGTCCAAAAATGCAGTCTATCCACCCCTCTCTCTCGTGTCTTACTTCTGTTACCTTGTCATAAAACTCCAGTAGGTTTGTGACACAGGATTTTCCTTCCTGAAACCGTGCTGGTTGTCGTTTATAAGCTTGTATCTTTCTAAGTGCTCCACCACTCTCCTCCTGATGATCTTCTCCATGACTTTGCATATTATACACGTCAGTGACACAGGTCTGTAGTTTAATGCCTCGTGTCTGTCTCCTTTCTTAAAAATTGGGACTACATTTGCCATCTTCCACGCCTCAGGTAGTTGCCCAGTTTCAATGGATGTGTTGAAGATTTGTGTTAGTGACACACACAACATCTCTGCTCCCTCTCTAAGGACCCACGGAGAAATGTTGTCCGGTCCCACCGCTTTTGAGGTATCGAGTTCACATAGCAGCTTCTTCACCTCCTCCTCGGTTGTGTGTATTTCATCCAGCACTTGTTGGTATACCTCCTATTATGAATTCCTGGAGTCCTTCCTGTCTCCTGTGTAAATACTTCTTAAATCTCATGTTGAGCTCCTCGCATACCTCTTGGTCGTTTCTTGTGAACTCCCACCTTCCTTTCTCAGCCTGATTACCTGGTCCTTGACTGTTGTTTTCCTCCTGATGTGGCTATACAACAGCTTCGGGTCAGACTTGACTTTTGATGCTATATCATTTTCATATTGTCGCTGAGCCTCCCTTCTTACCTGTGCATATTCGTTTCTGGCTCTTCGGCTAATCTCTTTATTTTCCTGGGTCCTTTGTCTTCTGTACTTTTTCCATTACACTTAGTTTTTGCCTCCCTACACCTCTGGGTGAACCAAGGACTCGTTCTGGTCTTCCCATTACTTCTGTTTCCTTGGGGACAAACCTCCTCTGCCTCTTTGCATTTGGTTGTCACATATTCCATCATTTCTTTTACTGGTTTTCCTCCCAATTCTCTCTCCCACTGAACGTCTTGTAGGAAGTTCCTCATGCCTGTGTAGTCCCCCATTTTGTAGTTTCGTTTCTCCCTTCCTATTCCTGCTCCTCTCCACTTGTGTGTGTGTGTGTGTGTGTGTGTGTGTGTGTGTGTGTGTGTGTGTGTGTGTGTGTGTGTGTGTGTGTGTGTGTGTGTGTGTGTGTGTCGTGCGTAGTTTTGTACTTGTATGGAATGATGGAAATAAATGGTATAAACTACGACACAATGGAAAGATAAACACATAAGCCGTATATGTGATCCTTATTGACAACGTTTCGCACGTAGGGGCTTTATCGAGTCACAAAATATCTACCTGGATACAAGATACATAAGTATTTATAGGATTTAGTCAGGTGGAAATGTGGGTCAGGTGGAGAATGCTGCATGTGACAACAGTAGTGTGATAGTTTAAACTCGGAACTTAAAGGAGTGTCCTTTAAGTTACCCGAGGTTTTAAACTATCACACTACTTTGAAGACTGTCACATGCAGCATTCTCCACCTGACTAAATCCTATAAATACCCTTGTTTCTTTTATCCAGGTAGATCTGTTTGTGACTCGATAAAGCCCACTGAGTGGGCGAAACGTTGTCAATAAAGGATCACATTATACTGCTTATGTGTTTATCTTTCCATTGTATGAATGATGGTGAATCAACAAACTGCCTTTGCGGAAATGCGCAAAATGAGTGTAACAACAAGTGTGTGTAAGTTTACTTAGGTTCAGGTACTCGTAAATACAGTTACACAAATTATCATACATAGTAACATATGTGTACATTACCCAGGATAACCCAAAAAGTCATACACTGTAATTTCCACTGTGCGCAAACGCTTGTAACTACGCATCTGGCAAATACATAAGAAAAATAACCAAAAAATACAAAATTCAAGACTTATTACACACGAACACTCATAAAGTCACAGTAAAACTTTCACAAACCCACTTAAACTGCTAATTTAGTAAAAAAAATCTTATTTTTTTTTATGTAAATAAAGCGTTAAATATAAATAGAACTTCCAAAATTTTATGGAGTGGCCTCTCCTTGGTGGCCGAACTGGACGGTAGCTTGGCTGCGTCTAGCTGGTGTACGGTCGTGGCTGTCTTGGTGGGTGTAATTACTGGACGCAGTTTTCTGTGTGTCACCTCCTGTAATTCGACTCATCTGGACAGTCTCTACCGTAGACCAGCTAAACAAGGCCTCGTTCCCATCCAGCTAGATCACTGAGGGTGGCTGAGCTGACTTCGGGATACAGTAACCTGAGGAAGGCTGAGACTGGTATATAACCTTGGGGAAGTGAGGAATGGGAGACATCCGGGGGCCCACGGATGGATTCCTGGACACATGGACCTGGGAAAGGCGAGGATACCTTGGGTAAGTGGGGAAGGGAGAATATCTGAGGCGGACAGATGGACTCCTGGACACATGGACCTGGGAAAACGAGGATACTGGTTGATGGGGCAGACCTTGAAAAAGGGAAAATATCTGAGGGGACACAAATGGACTCCTGGACACATGAACCTGGGGAAGTGAGGAAGGGGAGACATTCGGGGGCCCACGGATGGATTCCTGGACACATGGACCTGGAGAAGGCGAGGATACCTTGGGGAAGTAGGAAAGGGAAAATATCTGAGGCGGACAGATGGACTCCTGGACACATGGACCTGGGAAAGATGAGGATACTGGTTGATGGGGCAGACCTTGGGAAAGGGAGAATATATGAGGGGACACAAATGGACTCCTGGACACATAAACCTGGGGATATAACCTAAGGGAAGTGAGGAACGGAAGACATCCGGGGGCCCACGGATAGATTCCTGGACACATGGACCTGGGAAAGGCGAGGATACCTTGGGGAATTGGGGAATGGAGAATATCTGAGGCGGACTGATGGACTCCTGGACACATGGACCTGGGAAAGACGAGGATACTGGTTGATGGGGCAGACCTTGGGAAAGGGAAAATATCTGAGGGGACAAATGGACTCCTGGACACATGAACCTGGGAAAGTGAGGAAGGGGAGACATTCGGGGGCCCACGGATGGATTCCTGGACACATGGACCTGGGAAAGGCGAGATTACCTTGGGGAAGTAGGAAATGGAAAATATCTGAGTCGGACAGATGGACTCCTGGACACATGGACCTGGGAAAGACGAGGTTACTGGTTGATGGGGCAGACCTTGGGAAAGGGAGAATATCTGAGGGGACACAAATGGACTCCTGGACACATAAACCTGGGGATATAACCTAAGGGAAGTGAGGAAGGGGAGACATTCGGGGGCCCACGGATGGATTCCTGGACACATGGAACTGGGAAAGGCAAGGATACCTTGGGGAAGTGGGGAATGGAGAATATCTGAGGCGGACAGATGCACTCCTAGACACATGGACTTAGGAAAGACGAGAATACAGGCTGATGAGGCAGACCTTGGGGAAGTGGGGAAGGAAGAATATCTGAGGGGACACAGATGGACTCCTGGACACATGGACCTGGGAAAGGCGAGGATACCTTGGAGAAGTAGGGAAGGGAGAATATCTGAGGCGGACAGATGGACTCCTGGACACATGCACCTGGGAAAGACGAAGATACTGGTTGATGAGGCAGACCTTGAGGAAGGAAGAATATCTGAGGGGACACAGATGGACTCCTGGAAACATGGACCTGGAGAAAGCATAAAAAACACAGTAAGTGGTCGGGTGGACCTTAAAGACGAGTCTGAAAACTCAGATAACTCTGAGGCTGACAGTGGTCGCAAATAATAATGACAAATTCGATTTCTTAACATTTCGGGAAAGCTTAAATTTCATCACAATCAATCACATCACCATCAATCATATCATCACTATCAATCACATCACCATCAATTATGCTACTTTCTTATTCTACCATCTAAAACATTTTTAGATATATTTTTTACATATCAACGCTTATCATTTTATCATGGTATCAGAGGATACATGAAGAATTTTAACTTCATTCCAACTACCTGTTCTTCAGTCTGGAGAGCTGAGGCAAGGTGTGAATACCAACCCTGTGGTGACAGTACATGTATCTGTCATGTCTGGGCATGTTATGTTTGTTGCCACCCTCCGCACGGGATTAATAACATAAGCTTAGTCGATCCTCTTCTATGTATTTTTCACCTAACCCAGAGTGTAGTGTGGACCTGGTGAGAGTGTAGTGTGGACCTGGTGAGAGTGGAGTGTGTACCTGGTGAGAGTGGAGTGTGGACCTGGTGAGTGGAGTGTGGACCTAATGAGTGTAGTGTGGACCAGGTGAGAGTGTAGTGTGGACCTGGTGAGTGTAGTGTGGACCTGGTGAGAGTGTAGTGTGGACCTGGTGAGAGTGTAGTGTGGACCTGGTGAGAGTGTAGTGTGGACCTGGTGAGAGTGTAGTGTGGACCTGGTGAGAGTGTAGTGTACGTAGAGTGACTGGAGAGATGACTGGTGGAGAGGTGCGGAGAGGGTGACGGATGAGGACTATGAGAAAGGGACCGGATGTGGAGGTGGGAAGTTGACTGGTAGTAGTGGACCGTGAAGTGTGACCTGTATGGTGAAAGTTGACTGAATAGTGACCGGTGAAGATGGACTGAAGTGTGTGACCGGAGTGGTGACTGGAGTGGACCGGAAGGAGTTGACGTAGAGGTGACTGGTGAGATGAGTGTGACCGAGAGTGAGGTGACTGGTGAGATGGTGTGACCTGGAGAGTATTGAGAATGTGTTGGACCTGGTGAAGTGGTGACTGAGAGTAGTGTGACCTGTAGAGTAGTGTGACCGAAGGTAGTGACTGGGAGAGGTGGACCGAGAGGTTGACCGGAGTGAGTGTGACCTGTAGAGATGTGACCTGAAGTGATGAGTGATTGACCTGGAGATGTAGTGACGAGTAGTGACTAGAGTATGACCTGTGAGAGTGTGTGACTGGTAGATAGTGTGGACTGGAGTGAGTTGACCTGTGAAGTGTAGTGACTGGAGGAGTGACCTGGTGAGAGTAGTGTGACCTGAGAGGTAGTTGACCTGTGAAGGTAGTGGTAGAGGGCAGGTGACTGAGAGTGAGTGTGACTGGAGAGAGTGACTGGTGAGAGTGTAGGTGGACGGTGAGAGTAGTGTGGACCTGGAGAGTTGACTGTAGAGTGTGACCTGGTGAGAGGTAGTGGACCTGGTGAGAGTAGTGTGGACCTGGTAGAGTGTAGTGACCTGTAGAGTGTAGGACCTGGTGAAGTGAGGACTGGTGAGAGTGTAGTGTGACTGTGAGAGTAGTGACTGTAGAGTGTAGTGTGACCTGTGAGATGAGTGTGACCTGGTGAGAGTAGTGTGACCTGGTGAGAGGTAGTGTGACCTGGTGAAGTGTAGTGTGACCTTGAGAGTAGTGTGACCTGGTGAGAGTAGTGGACCTGGTGAGAGGTAGTGTGGACCTGGAGAGTGTAGTGTGGACCTGGTGAGAGTGAGTGTGGACCTGGGAGAGTGTAGTGTGACTGGGAGAGTGTAGTGTGACCTGGTGAGAGTGTAGTGGACTGGTGAGAGTGTAGTGTGACCTGGTGAGAGTGAGTGTGACCTGGAGAGTAGTGTACGGTGGATGACTGTAGAGGTAGTGTGACCTGTGAGATGTAGTGTGGACCTGGTGAGAGTGTAGTGTGACTGGGAGAGGAGTGTGACTGGTGAGAGTGTGGACCGTAGAGTGTAGTGTGACCTGTAGAGTAGTGGACTGGTGAGAGTGAGTGGACCTGGGAGTGCAGTGTGGACTGGGAGGTAGTGTGGACTGGTGAGAGTGATGTGACGGTGAGAGGTAGTGGACCTGGTGAGGGTAGTGTGACCTGGAGAGGTGTGTGACTGAGTGAGTGGGACCTGGGAAGGTGAGTTGGACCGAGGAGTGAGTAGTAGTGTGACCTGTGAGAGTGAGGTGGACCTGGTGAGGACGTGAGATGTGACCTGGTAGAGTGTGGACCTGGTGAGATGTAGTGTGACCTGGTGAAGTGGGTGAGTGTGGACTGGTGAGGGTGGACCTGGAGAGTGAGTGGACCTGGTGAGAGGAGGTGGACCTGGTGAGAGTGTAGTGGACCTGGTGAGAGTGTGTGGGATCTGGTAAGTGTAGTGTGGACCGGTGAGGTAGTGAGCCTGGTAGGATGTAGTGTGGACCTGGTGAGAGTGTAGTGGACCTGTGAGAGATGTGGGTGACTGGTGAGAGTGTAGTGTGGACTGGAGAGGTAGTGTGACCTGGTGAAGGTAGTGTGACCTGGTGAGAGTAGTGTGGACCTGGTAGGAGTGGACCTGGTGAGAGTGAGTGGACCTGGAGAGGTAGTGGACTGGTGAGAGGTAGTGTGACCGGTGAGGTGAGTGTGGACTGGTGAGAGTGTAGTGGACCTGTGAGAGTGTAGTGTGACCTGGTGAGAGTAGGTGGACCTGTGAGAGTGTGTGGACCATGGTAGAGTGAGTGAGACTGGTAAGTGTAGTGTGGACCTAGTGAGAGGTAGTAGTGGACTGGTAGAGTGAGTGTGACCTGAGTGAGAGTAGTGTGGACCTGGTGAAGTGTAGTGTGGACCTGGTGAGAGTGTAGTGTGGACCTGGTGAGAGTGTAGTGTGACCTGGTGAGAGTGTAGTGGACCTGGAGAGTGGTAGAGGGTGTGCGGGAGTAGTGAGGTAGTAGTGGACCTGGTGAGAGACTGGTAGTGTGGACTGGTAGAGTAGGGGAGGGTGTAGTGTGGAGTGTGTGTGACTGGAGAGTGAGGTGGACCTGGTGAGAGAGTGGACTGGTGAAGGTAGTGTGACCTGGAAGTAGGTGGACCTGGTAGAAGTGTGGACCTGGTGAAGTGTAGTGTGACCTGGTGAGAGTGTAGTGGACTGTGAGAGTAGTGTGACCTGTGAAGTGTAGTGTGGACCTGGTGAGAGTGTAGTGTGACCTGGTGAGAGTGTAGTGGACCTAGGTGAGATGGAGTGTGTGGACTGGTGAGAGTGTAGTGTGGACCTGGTGAGAGTTAGTGTGGACTGGTGAGAGAGTAGTATGTGACCTGGTGAGAGTGTAGTGTGACTGGTGAGAGTGTGTGGACATGTGAGAGGTGACTGGTGAGATGTAGTGTGGACCTGGTGAGAGTGTAGTGGAACCTGGAGAGGTGTGGACCTGGGAGATGTAGGTGGAGTGGTGAGGTGAAGTGTGTGACTGGTGAGAGTGTAGTGTGACCTGTGAGAGTGTAGTGGACTGGTGAGAGTGTAGGTGACGTGAGAGTAGTGTGACTGGTAGAGTAGTGGACTGAGGAGAGTGAGGAGAATGAGGAGAGTGTAGTGTGACCTGGTGAGAGTGTAGTGTGACCTGGTGAGAGTGTAGTGTGGACCTGGTGAGAGTGTAGTGTGGACCTGGTGAGAGTGTAGTGTGGATCTGGTGAGAGGTAGTGTGGACCTGGTGAGAGTGTAGTGGGACCTGTGAGAGGTAGTGTGACCTGGAGAGTGTAGTGGACTGGTGAGAGTGTAGTGTGACCTGGTGAGAGTGTAGTGTGGACCTGGTGAGATGTAGTGTGGACCTGGTGAGAGTGTAGTTGACCTGGGAGAGGTAGTGTGACCTGGTGAGAGTTGCAGTGTGACTCGAGAGTGGACTGTAGTGTAGTGGACCTGGTGAGGTGTAGTGGACCTGGAGAGTGTAGTGTGACCTGTGAGAGTGTAGTGGACTGTAGAGTGTAGTGTGACCATGAGAGGTGTGTGGACCTGAGAGTGTAGTGTGACCTGAGTGAGTGATGGTAGGTGGACCTGGTGAGAGGTGTGTGGACCTGGTGAGAGTGGTGTGGACCTGGTGAGAGTGTAGTGTGGACCTGGTGAGAGTAGTGTGACCTGGTGAGAGTGTGGTGGACCTGGTGAGAGTGTAGTGTGGACTGGTGAGAGTGTAGTGTGACCTGGTGAGAGTGTAGTGTGGACCTGGGAGTGTGACCTGGTATGAGTTGACTGGTAGGTAGTGTGGACCTGGTAGGTAGTGATGGATGTGGACGTGAATGTGTGTAGG
>WNWK01028025.1:0-25757 GCA_009830355.1 Cherax destructor | reverse complement strand
GGAACACTCTGGGATTTTCAGAGTGATACACCAGTAAACTTCACTTTGAAATCCCCACTAGCGTTCCCCCCAGAAAAAAAGAGTAAGTCTATCCTTCATAGACTTGTGTCCTGGCAGTGCCTTTCCTCCTACATGATTTAGGTCCTTTTTGGCATTTTCTTCCAAAAAAAGGCCTGTTTCATCACAATTAAAACACTTGTTGGGGGGGGAATCCTTCAGCCTCTATGTACTCCTTGAACCATGCACGAGTTCTTCAGCCGCAGGTTTGTCTGAACTTGCAATCGCCATGCCTTCAACACTTTGTATGCCACCACACTTCTTAAAGCTCTCAAACTAGCCTTCCCTTAATTAAATACACTAACAGCAGCACTCGTTCCAGGCATTTTATTCACAAGATCCGTATGCAACTGACTTGCCTTTTCACAAATGAACCTACAACACTATCTCCCGCTAATTGTTTACCCGTTGATCCACACAAACAATAACTTCTCCACATCTTTGATTATTGGTGATTTTTTGTTTGTTAGCATTTTACCCTTTTTGCAACATTAGCTTCCTTGATTTCTACTTTCCAGGATGGAAGGGGGATTGTTTATCTGGATTTCATCCATCCCAGCTGGAAAGACACCACTCTCGACTTTGCTACAATTTTTTCTTGAATTCTATCGTGTTTCTCACTTTCTTTACCTAAGGTCTGCCACTAGGAATTTTCTATGGGCCCATGGAGGCTTATTTCGCAGTTGCACCAATCAACAACCACAAAAAAAAAACAATGGATTATAACGAATGTTTGGATGAATGCGCGGAGTCTTGCTCACTCACCGAAAGATACAGCCAGACTGACTCACGAACACGGCAGAGTGGTGGAAGACGCATCCAAACGGCGATTTCCGAGTTGACGGGCCGAAACCCGGGACAGAATTTCAGCCAAAAAAAAAAAAAAAAGCAGCCGAAATACGAATTAGCCGATACCCGGAACAGCCGATATCCGAGGGTCCACTGTATGCTTTGCCACTTTTTTCCTCTAATGTTTCAAAAGTTATTTATCTATTTACTGAAGACACGCTATTAATAATGAACGGGACGAAACAATTTTCTAAAAACATTCAACAATGATTGGGGGGTAATAGATATTTCATCACATGTCCACAACTTACCAACTTTACTTTTGAGAGGATGAAAATAAGGTATATTACAGTATTTTCCTGCATAATAAAATCGGTTTAGCTTTGTTTAGGTTGTCATTTCCTTCAGACTTCCTACAGTTTATAAATATTACCACGACTATATAATTAAGGACAAAATATTTTAAGGTAAATAATGGGAACTGTACATTATGCATTTTATTTTAATTATTTTTTTAGGCCTAGCTTTTCGCTCACTTAATACATGATATGAAACATGTTATCAGGCTTTTATATGCATTTCAAATGAATAAAAGGTCTTTCACTTTACGGGATTTTACTTTATGGCAGTAGCTTGAATCACCCGCCGTAAATGGGGCTCACTGATATAAATAACCTTATTTTCCACCATGTACAATATACAGTATAAATTAATAAACAGGGAAACTATTGCACACCGAGATGTTAAATAAACATGAAGGGCATATTAACAAAATAAATATATCAGATGTTTCATTAATTTCTATTTTTACTGCAGATCTTTGCAGTAAGCCCTACCTTTCAATATTCTTTGTGTCTCTGTCTACTAACCATTCTTGTTCAGAATTAAAACAAATAAGGGACCCCATTTGAACACCCAAAACTCACCCTTTATGTAAGTTTATTATTGTAAGTGCTTTTATAAGTGTATTTTTGGGGTCTGAAATGGACTAATCTAATTAATCATTCCTTAAGGGAATAAATTTGTTTGGTAAAGCACTTAACAGCATACTGGAATGAGGGTGAGTTTTGGAGGTTGAATAGCGGATCCACGTACTATACCGCCTAAATGTGGAAAACAAAAAACCAGTACAAAAAGCTTATTACAATACAGTACTCAAAAATTTAATATTAAAGGAAGAAAACAAAAACTACTTTCAAAGTGTGGTGGGTTGAAAAATTAGAATTCTTGAGGGCACTCTGGCATGTACTGTAGGAAGAACAGTTACCAGTCTAATACATTAAAAATAAAATCCTTTTATTTACTACCCAAAAGGCAGATTATTGGCTGGGGATAACGAAACTACCTCTGCCAACATCTACTCATCCTTGACTAAGATGATAGAGTTAGGGCAAAGGCTTTGACTACTTGTGATGGTGTTCATGACCATTGGTGGAGGCGTGGAGGAGGTGGGGGCAGGGGCGGGGTTTAGGAGAGGCTGAGGGTAGTGACGAAGATTTACGCGGACGGGACAGGGGGGCACCGGGCCCAATGTCCCCTAGAATAAGCGAGCTATTTAAAAATGACATCAAATTTGATAATATGAAAACAAGACTAAGATAAAGAAGAGTAACCATAAGAGCCATTGTTCGTTGAAAGAATAGGTGCAAGGCGTGAGGATGATTTTAGGACTGGCTGTAAACCTAAGCTGATACCAAAAACTTACAAACATGCAGATCAAAGTCACATACTTGAGATAAACCACTATGCTATTTCTTAAAATCATGTTTTAGGAATTTATAATTGTTATATATTAAAGCACCAATGCAACGCAACTTTGAGGATGATGACATGCATTATGTATCCATGAAAAATAGATTGTAAGGATTTCTTAAAAGACTGGGCATGGATTAATCCAGTTTACCTGGAATAAGTAACATTAGTAACCAAAATTTAAGAACATTAGTCATGAGTATAACTTGTATCCCTTGCACTAGCAATAAATGGTCACATGTAAGCAAAAGGCAGAAATTTTTAAAAATCAATTCCCTCCAATGCAGAGAAACTAAAAGAAAATCTTACCATCACTCATTTCCTAGTTGTCTTTCTAGAAGTGCATGGGCATCAAACAATAACCACAAAATTGAACACCCCACACAACCTTGAGTGCAAATGACAGAAAATAGGTGGACCCCAATTAGGTCATTTTTTTGTCAAGAATGCGTTCAATGCCATTAGAACGAATTTATTCCAAAGGAATAATGTAAATTAGATTAGTCCTTTTAGACCCCCAAAAATACACTTACAAAAGCACTTACAAAAATAAACTTACATAAAAGGGCGAGTTTGGAGACCATCGTAAACCGGGGGTCCACTGTATATTGTGGAGTGCAACTTGAAATAAAACAGCATAGTTGGATAAAGAATTTACTTGAGACTAAATTTGAGAATAAAGTGCGCATCAAGTATGCCCATACATACCTGTTTTAAATGCTTAATGACAAGCCTGGGTCAGGTAGGCAATTTTTTGATGAGCAAATAGCTACGTACAGCATTCTAATGTAAGTAATTTCATTTCATAAAAATCATAAGTAAAAAAATAATTTTTCAAGCAAAGTTTTAAACAAGTACAAAATAATACACAATGGGATGGAATATGTTAAGTCCAGAAGAGGCAACTACCCACAAATGCATCCAGATAGAAGAAGCTGTAAAGCTGAGCCAAAGACTAGTAGCTCGGGAGTGTACCAATACAGTAACAGCATCTGGAGTAATTCCAAATTATTTCTTCAGAAATTCTCTCTCATATTCAGAAAACAATGCATGTTTGTGGTGAATGAATTACAGAAAATTTAAAATAATAAAAACTGACACCTCTTATCCAGACAAAAATAAAAATTGATTGCAAGATTTTTCTGAATTAAAATTTTGATTTTTTATCTGAATAATTCTAATAGTAAAATTCAAAAATTTATTATCTCTCTTTTTAAAAATCTGAAATTAAAAGATTTTCAGAGTTGATATTTAGAATTTTTACTCTTATTGGAAAGAAGTAAAATTTTAGAGGTCTACTATTATACTGTACAGTTCTGAACCCTCAAAAACAAGAAAAGCCTTTGAATAGAAAACACAATACTGGACGACGATGATGATTAAAAACTGAAGGGCATTTTACGAAGTTTCACTTATTTACCCAATTTTCCATGGTGCCCTTCTTCTGGCTTGGTGCACGATCCCTTAATTACAGACAACCCATAATATTTCCTTTAAAATGAGCACAATGGCTTTCCCTGCCCAAATATTTTTTTCTTCTGGGCATTCCTTCTTGTGAGTAGCAAAATTAATCAGATTAGAGTGATACTGTATTTAAAGAGATAAACATAGTCTTAGAAGAAAATATCTGTAATAAAACACATTTAATGAGAATAATTTTTAATTATACAGTGGACCCGGTTAACGGCCATAATCTGTCCAGAATGCTGTTCAAGTGCGTTACCGAACGAATTTATTAACATAAGGAATAATGTAAATTAGATTAGTCCTTTGGACCCCAAAACATACACTTACAAAAGCACTTACAAAATACACTTACATAATTGTGAGTGTTTGGAAGCAGGCTGTTAACCGGGGTCCACTGTATTTGCAAATTCAGGTATCACAAAGTCTCTCAGGAGGCAACTCACAAATTTCAGGTTCAACTATGTACTACTTACTATTATATTTCCCTAGCTATCATACTGTACTACACATATACCACATACCACATCCCTGAGACAGAATTCTTAACCCTTTGAGGGTTCATCCCGTAGTTCTACGGCTTTGAGGCCAAGGTCAAGCCGTAGAACTACGCCATAATTCTAGCGGCTTCAAATTTAGCGAGAAGGCTGGTAGGCCTACATCTAAGAGAATGGGTCTGTGTGGTCAGTGCGCAGTAAACAAAAATCGGGGCACCTGCATGGCATTGTGGGAATGCCATCTCAGTACGCTTTGTTCATCATGCCTCACAGCAAGGAAGCTCTCCCAAGTGATAGTTCTAACACTGATGGAAGTGGATCTGAAGAGGAATTCTATAGTTTTGAATAATTTGTGACTGAAAGCAATACTCAAGATATCGAAAATAGTGCTGAAAATCCTATGACCCTCAACCTTACCTCTGGTGCTGGTGCATTTCAATCAAGTTCAGTTGTACCTAGTCGCAAGAGAAAACTAATATTTTGTGTAGCCAGGCCTCAGATTTGAGTAATGGTGATGATAGTGACATGGACTTTGATTTTATTGCTCTTGATGACCATTCGAGTAGTGATAGTGAGGAATTATACAGTAGACAGTCATTTAGCACGGTAGTTACGTTCCTGAAAATGTCGTGTTAGGTAAAATCGTGTTAGATACATAATTAGAAATACTTATGGAAAAATAGGGTTACGTTCCTGGGAGTCCCCAAAAGCCAAACAAGTTTTTTTAGACCAACAGATCTTGCAAAAATTGAAGGTGAATATGTAATTGTAGTTCATTGTCATGATATATTACTGCTTAAGACTACAAATGCAATAGAAATAATAGTATTTCTTACCTTAAATTGTGGGTAATGATGTTTGTGGATGGTTGTGAAGAGAGTGGATATGGATGGTGTGGCCCTACTGGGCTGAGGTGGATGCTTGTTGGTTGTCAGTAGAAGTGGATGGTAGGGGTTCTGGTACTGAAGTCGATGGTTGTATTGCAGTGTGCATAAATTCTGTAATGGATCTCTGGGCTCTTTACCCTGCATTACATTATACAGCTGACGGTAGGCATCATCAGCTGGTCTAGACCCCATTTCAAAGCCCTGCTTCTAGCTTTGTCAGGGTCCTCTTCAGTGAAAAAGTCTGTAGTTTAGCAGCAACATGGAACTGCTCACGTAACTGCTGCAATGTTAACTGTTTTCTTCAGGTTCTTCTTCATCTTCTTCTGTTATCTCCTCCCTTGTATCTGTGCATCGAACTCTGCCAACATTTCCTCTGGACTCCTGTCTTCATCATCATCATCTTCTAAGAGTTCATTCACATCATCTTCATTCTTCAAAACCATCACCTGCTAATCTCCTTGCCAGCTGAACAATTTCCTGAACCTGACTCTACAAGGGAAAACCAGTGAAAGAATTAACTACAGAAGGCCATAACTTTCCCCAGCCTGCATTTAATGTTGATTGGGGCACTTCATTCCATGCACTTCTAGCATAGCTGATGGCATCTGCAATGTTAAATTTACTCCAGAAACTTGAAATGCCAGGTTGGAGTCAGAGTATATTGATGCAACTAGTTTTTTATAACTATTTTTTGTGTAGTTACATTTGAATGACTTAATAACTCCCGGTCCAGTGGTTGAATCAGAGATGTATTTGGAGGTAAAAATACAACTTTACATGTGGGTCACATCCAGCAAAGCTTGTGGATGAGTATGGGAATTATCAAGAATGAAGAGAGCCTTGAATGCAAGGTTCTTGCTGTGCAGGTAAAACTTGACTTCAGGAATAAAGTGATGCTTAAACCAGTCAATAAATATTTCCTCTGTCATCAATGCTGACTGGTTTGACCTCCAAATTACTGGTAAGGTGTTTTTATCCACACCTTTCAAAACACGAGGATTCTTAGAGTGGTAAATAACCATGGGCTTACACTTGAAATCACCTGATGCATTACCTCAAAGGAGAAAGGTGAAGCGATCCTTTGCTGTCTTGAAGCCTGGTGCACTTTTCTCTTGCTGACTGATATAAGTTTGTGTTGGCATTTTCTTCCAGAAAACACTTGTCTCGTCAGCATTAAACACTTGATGTGGCTCATAGCCACTCTCAGAAATACAGTGGTACCTCGGTTTTCGCCGAAATTTCGTTCCAGAATGCTGCTCAAGTGCCATTACCGAATGAATTTACTTCCTTAAGAAATAATGTCACGTAGGTTAGTCTATTTCAGACCCCCAAAAATACACTTGCAACAGCACTTACGAAAATACACTTACATAAATGTTCAAGTTTGGAGATGCACGAAAACCGAGGGACCACTTTAAGTTCCTGAAATTCAGCAGGGAAATTACTTGCTGCTGTATGATCAGCTGAAGCACTTTCACCAGAAAACTTAATACAGTGGACCCCAGGTTTTCGTAATTTATTCATTCCAGAATGCTGTTCAAGTGCCATTACCAAACGAATTTATTCCCATAAGGAATAATGTAAATTAGACTAGTCCTTTTAAACCCCCAAAAATACACTTACAAAAGCACTTACAAAAATACACTTACTTAATTGTTCGAGTTTGGAGCATAACGAACACCGGGGGTCCACTGTACAGTGGTCCCTCAGTTTTCGCCGAAAATTCGTTCCAGAATGCTGTTCAAGTGCCATTACCGAACGAATTTACTTCCTTAAGAAATAATGTCACGTAGGTTAGTCTATGTCAGACCCCCAAAAATACACTTGCAACAGCACTTACGAAAATACACTTACATAAATGTTCAAGTTTGGAGATGCACGAAAACCGAGGGACCACTTTAAGTTCCTGAAATTCAACAGGAAATTACTTGCTGCTGTATGATCAGCTGAAGCACTTTCACCAGAAAACTTAATACAGTGGACCCCAGGTTTTCGTAATTTATTCATTCCAGAATGCTGTTCAAGTGCCATTACCAAACGAATTTATTCCCATAAGGAATACAGTCATCCCTCGGTTTTCGCTTGTCCCAGTTATCGCCGATTTTGGTTTTCACCGACTTTTTTCAGGGAAAATTTGTCTTAGTCTTCGCCGATTATTTTAGTTTTCGCCGATCGTATGGGACCTGTCCACTAGTGCCGCGCACATACAAAGGCCGTAGGCCCGCCACCCACGCACCTCCCACGCATTGCCACGCAGTCTAGCATTGTTTACGCTTGAGTGAACATCTCCCAGGAGTTTATACAAAACATTTATTAACAATTCATTGTTTTTGGCCCTTGATTATTGTGTGTGACTACTAAATAAGCTACCATGGGCCCAAAGAAAGCTCCTAGTGCCAGTTCTTTGGTAAAGAAAGTGAGGAACACAATAGAACTGAAGAAAGAAATAATAGAAAAATATGATAGTGGTGTACATATTGCCGAGCTCGCCAGGATATACAAGAAAAACCCATCAACCATCAGTTCCATTGTGGCAAAGAGAAAGGAAATCACGGAAGCTAATGTTGCGAAAAGGGTGAATACGATAACGAAACAGAGATCACAAACAATGGAAAATATGGAGAAATTGTTATTGGTGTGGATAAACCAAAAACTGCTAGCGGGTGATAGTGTTGTGCAATCCATCATATGTGAAAAAGCAAGGCTGTTGCATGCCGATCTTGTAAAGAAAATGCCTGGAACCAGTGTTGAGGTTGATGAATTTAAGGCCAGCAAAGGCTGGTTCGAAAACTTCAAGAAGCGAACTGGCATACACAGTGTTGTAAGGCATGGTGAGGGTGCCAGTTCAGATAAAGATGGGGCTGAAAATTTGTGCGCGAGTTTAAACAATATGTAGAGGCAGAAGAATTTAAACCCCAACAAGTGTTTAATTGTGACGAAACAGGCCTCTTTTGGAAGAAAATGCCAAGGAGGACCTACATCACACAGGAGGAAAAGGCAATGTCAGGACACAAGCCTATGAAAGACAGGCTAACTCTTATGTTATGTGGGAACGCTAGTGGGGATTTAAAAGTGAAGCCTTTACTCGTGTATCACTCTGAAAATCCCAGAGTGTTCGGCAAATACAGTGTTGACAAAGGTAAATTGTGTGTGTTTTGGAAGTCTAATGCTAAGGCATGGGTCACTAGGGAAATTTTCCTGGAATGGTTTAATCAAGTGTTTGGCCCCAGTGTGAAGAAATATCTATTGGAGAATAAATTGCCACTTAAGTGCCTCCTGGTAATGGACAATGCTCCTGGTCATCCTCAAGACTTGGAAGACCAAATGCCTAAGGAATTCAGATTTGTAAAAGTGAAGTTCTTGCCTCCTAACACCACCCCCTCTCCTCCAGCCCATGGACCAGCAGGTCATTGCAAACTTTAAAAACTGTACACCAAAGCAATGTTTCAAAGGTGCTTTGATGTAACCTCAGACACTAGATTGACCTAAAAGAGTTCTGGAAGGGTCACTTGATATCTTCCATTGCATAGGCCTTATAGATAAAGCTTGGCAGGGAGTGACCTCCAGGACGATGAACTCTGCTTGGAGAAAGTTGTGGCCAGATTGTGTACAAGAGAGGGATTTTGAAGGGTTTGAAGCTAACCCTGATGAGCCTATGGAAGTTGTGGAAAGTATTGTGGAATTGGGGACTTCTATGGGGTTGGATGTAATGGAGAGGATGTGGAAGAGTTGGTGGAGGACCACAATGAAGATCTAACCACTGAAGAGCTGCAAGAGCTTGAGCTGCAACAACAACAAAACAGATCTGAGGAAATTGCTTCAGTGGAGGAAGAAAGATGTAAGGTGCCTTCTTCAGAGATTAAGGAGATTTGTGCAATGTGGAGTAGGGTGCAATCATTTGTGGAGGAACATCACCCTGACAAAGATGTTGCAATCCGTGCTGGCTACTTTTACAATGACAATTCCATGTCCCATTTTAGGGACATTTTAAAGAGCCGCCAGATACAGAGCTCTCTGGAGAGATATTTAGTGCCACAGGTGTGCAGTGAATCACAAGCTGGTCCTAGTGGGATTAAAAGACAAAGAAGGAAGTGACCCCAGATGAGGACTTGTTACCTAGAGTCCTTATGAAGGGGATTCCCTTCCAAAAGTAGGGTTTCTACCCTCTCCCTCTTATCTCTCTTCCATCCAACACCATCAGTCTTCAGTAAGGGTAAGTGCCACATTCATTTCATTCATTTGTGCATGTAAATCTATCTTTAAGGCCCCCAAATTTTTTTCCAAACTTCTGGGTTTCTGAAACGGATTAATTGAATTTCCATTATTTCTTATGGGGAAAATAGTTTTGGTTTTCGCCGATTTTGGTTTTAGCCGATCCATCTGGAACGGATTAAAACCGAAAACCGAGGGATGACTGTAATGTAAATTAGACTAGTCCTTTTAAACCCCCAAAAATACACTTACAAAAGCACTTACAAAAATACACTTACTTAATTGTTCGAGTTTGGAGCATAACGAACACCGGGGGTCCACTGTACAGTGGTCCCTCAGTTTTCGCCGAAAATTCGTTCCAGAATGCTGTTCAAGTGCCATTACCGAACGAATTTACTTCCTTAAGAAATAATGTCACGTAGGTTAGTCTATTTCAGACCCCCAAAAATACACTTGCAACAGCACTTACGAAAATACACTTACATAAATGTTCGAGTTTGGAGATGCACGAAAACCGAGGGACCACTGTATTATGTAACTTATTATGCAACTTAAAGTTGTGGAACCAGCCTGTGCTAAACACACACTCGTTTTCAGGCCTTCCTTCCAAATCACACACTGCTTTAAACAACTGTAAGGCCTTTTCCCTAATTAAGAGGAAATTAAGTGGTGTACCTTTCTTTGTTTTTTGTTCGATTCACTCAAGAAACAAGCTTTCTGTTTAATTTACTTGTTAGGACCTACGTTTCATTCTTTTCATGAGATGACATTTTGGGTTATTCATTACACAAGCTCGTATATTCGCCTCATTCTTCCTAATTGTACGAACTGACGCTTCATTAAGGCCATAGGCCCCTCACTATATCCACCACACGTGAGCCACTCTTAAGCTTATCTAATATCTCGATTTTCTTTGTAATTCCTAGACTTGAACACTGAAACCTTTTCTTGTCACTTGCTGGAACACTTGTATGCTTACTGAGTGCCATGATTGCTTGGCAGATTTGTCAAAATACAATGAAAATGAGAAAATGTATGTAAATAAACACAGCGAGCTTCCCGATTATTGTTGTCCTGCACGCGTATCAACCAAACTGAACGCTGGGAGGGTTGTGTGGGTGAGTGAGGGTGGCGGGGGATAGCAGTAGGTCTCCCCCACTGACTCAATGGTTTAACCCACCGCGGGCGACCGCGCGCTCAAAATTTTTTCCCCTCCCACGAACTGTGTAAAGTTAATTTTACGTAATGTTAGATAAAAATGTGCCGCAATTCTTCAATCGTGCAATACCCAAATCGTGCCACATAAACTTGTGCTAAATGACGGTCTACTGTATTCACCAGTGAAGCGTCAGTTTATACAACGCCGCATGCGCTCGGATAGTGTACCATATGCAATTCCAAGTGGAAGGAGTACATCCTGTGGCCCTACAATTGGAATAGAAAGTGAAAGTAGTGATGATGTGCTACAATTGGGATGGATAGACCACATGCGTCAGTAGGTGGTGGTGGTGCCACAGGCATGCAGCATGCGGCACCAGCCCAGGCTGTGACCCAAGCCACTGACTCAGCAGGTCCAGGACAAAGTGCATCGTCATCCAGACCCACACCACAACCTCCACAACTACAACCACAACCAGCTTATGATGTCCAGTACCCACAAGCAAACCGTATCTGGGATTGGCAGCAAAATCCTAATTTTGTTCCCAATCCCCATCAGTTTGATGACACTCAAAGTGGATTCCTGATTCTTGTTCCCATAGAAACACTGCAAGTGAACTGCAATTCTTTGAACTATTCTTTGACCAGCCCTTGATGGAAAACATTGTCAGGGAAAGTAACAAGTATTTTAATTACACCATGGCAAGTACAATGTTATCACCACAGTCAAGACTACACTGGTGAAAGGAGACAACTGTGGCTGAAATGTGATACTTTTTTGCAACAATAATGCTTATGCCTCATGTCTATAAGCATAATATAAAATCATACTGGTCCACAGATATGCTAATTTGTACCCCAGCCTTCAGTGATATCATCCCAGTAAAGAGATTTATCTTACTGTTACGTGTTGCACTTCTCTGACAAAACCAGGCCTGACAGAAATGACAGGTTATACAAGATTAGAAATGTTCAACATGTACTTATGTATATCCCTTCAAAAATCTTGTAATTGACAAGTCTTTGATTTTGTTCAAAGGTAGAGTGTCATTCAAGCAGTATATACCGAGCAAGAGAAAATGCTTTGGTATAAAACTGTTTGTATTCTGTGACTGTGACAATGGCCTTGTATTGGACATAACTGTATACATGGGAAGTAAAACACTGAAAGATACCAGGATGTTATTGGGTATCTCGGGTGATGTAGTGAGAACAATGAAGGTACCATATCTTGGTAAGGGGCATACATTATACATGTAGTATACTGATAACTGGTACACAAGCCCCTTACTGATTTCTTGCAATTGAACACGACAGACGTGTGTGGCACAGTGTGTTCTAATTGTAAACATATGCCCAGATTCAACAGAGGCACTCAGTGGTGAGGTGCACGTGTTTGCTCCCAATGACATCATGGCATTATGGTGGCATGACAAACAAGATGTCACATTGTTGACATCCAATCCATTCACCAGAACGAAATGAAAGACAGTGGCAAGGTGGATAGAGCGATGAATGAACCTATTCTAAAACTAGCAACAGTGATTGACTATACACAAAACATGCATTTGGTTCACAAATGTGACATGCAAATTGGTTTTGCCAATTCTGTTCATAAGAGTTACATGTGGTACATGAAATTTTTCTTCCATCTCATGGACATTTCAATGCTCAATGCATATATGTAATATGTACCAAATGAAGACCGGCAACAGACCACTGTATGGTGAATTTTGTTTATCTGTCATCAGACAATTAATAATCAAGTACCAGGTCACAACACCTGCTATACAAAACCGTCCACGAACTGATCACCGATTACCCAATCGTTTGAGGCGGGAAAGTGATCACTTCCTAATACAGCTTCCTTCAACTAAGAAGAAATTGGCTCAGAAGAGATGTTTTGTCTGTTCACAAACAAAATGACGGCCACAAAGATGCAGACACTCGGTTTATGTGCAAGGAATGTAAGACACCACTGTGCATGACACCTTGTTTCAAAGACTTCCACAGACTGCAGTAGTTCTAGGAACATGTCCAGTGACTGTACATATGTAAATAGTATATAACAGAACATTACTAATACAGTGGAACCTCAGCTTACGAGTGCCCCACCATACGAGTTTTTCAGGATACAAGCAGTCGCTCGGTCGATTTTTTGTTTCTGGATACGAGCAAAAATTCAGGATGCGAGCTTCCTTGATGCTGGTGAGGGGCTCTTGATCTAGGGAATTATATCTGTGCTCCAGTTCCCTAAATTAAGCCTGAATACCTTCCATCCCCTTTCCCCCACAGGTATCAGTAGTAATAGTAATCTTACCAACCGTTAGTGAGTTGCAAGCCTTTCACGTGATCACTGTTCGTTACTAGTCTTTCTGCTGACCTAAGCCATGTCAGAGGTCACCCTTTGAATGCCGTGAGCTCCTCGCTCACCAGCGTCAGTTCAGAGCAGAGTACAGAGACGACAGGTCAGGTCTGAGTGTTCTCCCATTATTATCACCAATATATAAGTTACCAACTAATCTGCATCTGTGTTATTACCAAATCCATTCAAGAACCCCACACAACACAGGCACTGTATAATCCTACTGGTTTAGCGCTTCCCAATTATAATAATAATAATAATATACAGTGGACCCCCGCCTAACAAACGCTCCATATAGCGAACAAATCGTGTAACGAACACTTTTTTCTCAAACTATTTTTCTCACGTAGCGAACATTTACTCGTGAAGCAAACCGTACCAGACCTGTCCGCCCGCCAAGCGCCTGCACAGGACGCCAGTTAAGCGTTGTTTACCATTGAGAGAACATTACCCAGGGCGCTCTTTCAAACATTCACAATACTTTTGTTGTATTTTTTTGGTGATTTAGTGATTGTCACTGTGAAATAAGTCACCATGGGTCCAAAGAAGCTTCCTAGTGGCACCCCTGTGGTAAAGAGAGTGAGGACCACCATCGAACTGAAGAAAGAGATTGTAGAAAAATATGAGAGTGGCGTACGTGTGAGTGAGCTTGCCAGGTTGTACAAGAAAAAAAAATCTAGTATCGGCACTATATTGGCAAAGAGAAATGAGATTAAGGAAGCTAATGTTGCAAAAGGGGTTGATATGTTAACGAAAAAGAGATCAAAAACAGTGGATGAGGTTGAGAAGCTGTTGATGGTGTGGATAAACAATAAACAATTAGCAGGTGATAGTATTTCCACGGTGATAATTTGTGAAAAGGCAAGGAAGTTGCACGCAGATCTTGTCAAGACAATGCCTGGAACCAATGGTGAGGAGAGTGATTTTAAAGCCAGCAGAGGCTGGTTTGAGAGGTTTAAGAAACGTAGTGACATACACAGTGTTGTGAGACATGGTGAGGCAGCCAGCTCAGACAAACATGCAGCTGAAAAGTCACTGAAGTGCAACCAGTTCAGTCACAGAGCCATGTTGCACTTCAGGAAAATATTAGAGTCGCCAAAAACAGAGGACTGTGAACGTTATTTCACGAGGCAGGGATCCAGTGACTCTCAAGCTGGTCCTAGTGGTATTAAAAGAAAAAGAAGGGAAGTATAACCCCAGATAAGGACTTGTTACCTGAAGTCATTTTGGAGGGGGATTCCCCTTCCAACCACTAACACCCTGCCCCTGTTTTGTAGGAAGTCACTCTGTCTTATGCTACTACGTATGATAATCTATGTAACTGTATTTGTGTATACCTGAATAAACTTACTAAGTAGCCGGTAGATGTAGGTAGCCGGTAGAGGTAGGTAGCCTGGGCTACATACATACATAACCCAAAAGGGTTAAAAAATGAATTTTTTGTGAATATTTTTGGGTGTCTAGAATGGATTAATTGTATTTACATTATTTCTTATAGGAAATAATGGTTCGACATTCGGCCAGTTCGAGTTAAGGCCTAGCTCCTGGAACGGATTACGGCCGATACTCGGGGTCCACTGTACTTATATGTACATGTGAGAGACAGACAGATATATACAGTGGACCCCTGACTAACGAAAGGTTTATATAACAAAAAAATCGTGTAACGAAAGCTTTTTTCGTTCTCGTGTAGCGAAAATTGGCTCGTGTAGCGAAATGTATTAGACCTGTCCGCCTGCTCCACGCCTGCCCTGCGCCTGCGCAGGACGCCAGTGAAGCATTGTTTACCATTGAGAGAACAATACCCAGCGCGCTCTTTCAAACATTCACAATAAATTTGTTGTCTTTTTTGGTGGTTTAGTGATTGTCACTGTGAAATACAGTAGACCGTCATTTAGCACGAGATTTTGTTGCACGTTACGGGTATTGCACGATTTAAGATTTGCGACACATTATCTTACACGATGTAAAGATGATATTACACGGTTCGGCAGGAAGGGAAAAAAATTTTGCGCGCGGTTGCCCGCGGTGGGTTAAACCATTGAGTAAGTGGGGGAGTCCTACTGCTATCCCCAGCCACCCTCGCCCATCCACGCATCCCTCCCAGCGTTCAGTTTGGTTCATACACGTGCAGGACGATAATAAACGGGAAGCTCGCTGTGTTTATTTACATTCATTACCTCATTTTCATTGCATTTTGATAAATATACCAAGTAATCATGGCATACAAGTGTTCCAGCAAGTGACAAGAAAAAGTTTAAGCATTCAAGTCTAGGAATTTCAAAGAAAATCGAGATATTAGATAAGCTTAAGAGTGGCTCACGTGTGAGGGATATAGTGAGGGCCTATGGCCTTAATGAAGCATCAGTTCGTACGATTAGGAAGAATGAGGCGAATATACGAGCTTGTGTAATGAATAACCCAAAATGTGACCTCATGAAAAGAATGACACGTAGGTCCCAACAAGTAAATAAAACTGAAAACTTGTTGCTCGAGTGAATCGAACAGAAAACAAAGAAAGGTGCACCACTTAATTTTCTCTTAATTAGGGAAAAGACCTTACAGTTGTTTAAAGCAGTGTGTGATAAGGAAGGAAGGCCTGAAAATGAGTGTATGTTTACCACAGGCTGGTTCAAGAACTTTAAGTTGCATAATAAGTTACATAATATTAAGTTTTCTGGTGAAAGTGCTTCAGCTGATCATACAGCAGCAAGTAATTTCCCTGCTGAATTTCAGAAACTTATTTCTGATTGTGGCTATGAGCCACAGCAAGTGTTTAATGCTGACGAGACAGGTGTTTTCTGGAAGAAAATGCCAACACGAACTTATATCAGTCAGCAAGAGAAAAGTGCACCAGGCTTCAAGACAGCAAAGGATCACTTCACCTTGCTCCTTTGCAGTAATGCATCAGATGATTTCAAGTGTAAGCCCATGGTTATTTACCGCTCTAAGAATCCTCGTGCTTTGAAAGGTGTGGATAAAAACACCTTACCAGTAATTTGGAGGTCAAACCAGTCAGCATGGATGACAGAAGAAATATTTATTGACTGGTTTAAGCATCACTTTATTCCTGAAGTCAAGTTTTACCTGCACAGCAAGAACCTTGCATTCAAGGCTCTCTTCATTCTTGATAATTCCCTACTCATCCACAAGCTTTGCTGGATGTGACCCCACATGTAAAAGTTGTATTTTTACCTCCAAATACAACATCTCTGATACAACCACTGGACCGGGGAGTTATTCAGACATTCAAGTGTAACTACACAAAAAAATTATAAAAAAACTAGTTGCATCAATGGACTCTGACTCCAACCTGGCAGTACCAAGCTTCTGGAGTAAATTTAACATTGCAGATACCATCAGCTATGCTAGAAGTGCATGGAATGAAGTGCCCCAATCAACATTAAATGCAGGCTGGGGAAAGTTATGGCCTTCTGTAGTTAATTCTTTCTCTGGTGTTCCCATGCTTGAGAGTCAGGTTCAGGAAATTGTTCAGCTGGCAAGGAGATTACCAGGTGATGGTTTTGAAGATATGAATGAAGATGATGTGAATGAACTCTTAGAAGAGGATGATGAAGACAGGAGTCCAGAGGAAATATTGGCAGAGTTCGATGCACAGATACAAGGGAGGGAGATAACAGAAGATGAAGAAGAACCCGAAGAAAAACAGTTAACATTGCAGCAGTTATGTGAGCAGTTCCATATTATTGGTAAAGTTGCAGACTTTTTTACTGAAGAGGACCCTGACAAAGCTAGAAGCAGAGCTTTGAAACGGGGTCTAGACCAGCTGATGATGCCTTACCGTCAGCTGTATAATGTAATGCAGAATAAAAGAGCCCAGAGATCCATTACAGAATTTATGCACACTCCAATACAACCATCGACTTCAGCACCAGAACCTCTACCATCCACTTCTACCGACAACCAACAAGCATCCACCTCAGCCCAGTAGGGCCACACCATCCATATCCACTCTTCACTACCATCCACAAACATCATTACCCACAATTTAAGGTAAGAAATACTATTATTTCTATTGCATTTGTAGTCTTAAGCAGTAATATATCACGACAATGCACTACAATTACATATCCACCTCAGCCCAGTAGGGCCACACCATCCATATCCACTCTTCACTACCATCCACAAACATCATTACCCACAATTTAAGGTAAGAAATACTATTATTTCTATTGCATTTGTAGTCTTAAGCAGTAATATATCACGACAATGAACTACAATTACATATTCGCCTTCAATTTTTGCAAGATCTGTTGGTGTAAAAAACTTGTTTGGCTTTTTGGGGACTCCCAGGAACATAACCCTATTTTTCCCATAAGTTCTTTTAATTATTTAACACGAAATTATCTAACACGACTTTTTCAGGAACGTAACTATCGTGCTAAATGACGGTCTACTGTAAGTCACCATGGGTCCAAAGAAGCTTTCTAGTGGCACCCCTGTGGTAACAGGCATGCAGGGAGTGTAGCATTCATGCAGGGAGTGTAGCATTCATGCAGGGAGTGTAGCAGGCATGCAGGGAGTGTAGCAGGCATGCAGGGAGTGTAGCAGGCATGCAGGGAGTGTAGCATTCATGCAGGGAGTGTAGCATTCATGCAGGGAGTGTAGCATTAATGCAGGGAGTGTAGCATTCATGTAGGGAGTGTAGCATTTATGCAGGGAGTGTAGCAGGCATGCAGGGAGTGTAGCATTCATGCAGGGAGTGTAGCATTCATGCAGGGAGTGTAGCATTCATGCAAGGAGTGTAGCATTCATGCAGGGAGTGTAGCATTCATGCAGGGAGTGTAGCATTCATGCTAGGAGTGTAGCATTCATGCAGGGAGTGTAGCAGGCATGCAGGGAGTGTAGCATTCATGCAGGGAGTGTAGCAGGCATGCAGGGAGTGTAGCAGGCATGCAGGGAGTGTAGCAGGCATGCAGGGAGTGTAGCAGGCATGCAGGAGTGTAGCAGGCATGCAGGGAGTGTAGCAATCATGCATTAAAAGAAAAAGAAGGAAGTAACCCCAGAGACTTGTTACCTGAAGTCCTTTTGGAGGGGATTTCCTTCCAACCACTAACACCCTGCCCCTGTCATCCTCCCTATCTTCCAGATGCCTGCAAGTCTCTTCAATAAAGGTAAGTAAATGTTATTTATATTATATTTTTGGTGAATATTTTTTTGTGGAACAGATTAATTGTATTTACATTATTTCTTATGGGAAATAAGGGTTCGAATTACGAAAGGTTCGTGTTGAGAAATAGCTCCTGGAACAGATTAATTTCGTTAGTCGGGGGTCCACTGTAGACAGACAGATACAGACAGAGAGACTGCCAAAGCCAGCCAGCCAGCCAGCCAGCCAGCCAGCCTGCCGAATATATATTACCCAAAAGGTTTTTTCCAGATTTATAGAACAAAAGTTAGAGATAAGATAGGTTTCCTTAAAAACAACTCTGAACATCTTACTGACAAGGAGAATGAAATGTGCTCGATTTTTAATAATTATTTTCTTTCGGTTTTCACACAGGAAGACACTAACAATATCCCAGTAATTACCTTTTTTAGTGGGCCTGAAGTAGATAAATTATATGTAATATCACAGCCACTAGCGAAATGGTAATGAAACAAGTAGACCGACTCAAACAAAATAAATTGCCGGGTCCTGATGAGCTTTTTTCAAGGGTTCTTAAGGAATGCAAAATGGAACTCTGCTAACCATTAACTAATATTTTTAATACACTCTTCAAACAGGTGTAGTGTCTGATATGTGGAAGATGGCTAATGTAATTCCTAGGAACATACAGCATTCTCCACCTGACCCAGTATTCTCCATCTGACTAAATCCTATAAATACTCATGTATCTTTTATCCAGGTAGATCTGTTAGTGACTCGATAAAGCCCTCTGCGTGGCGAAACGTTGTCAATAAAGGATCACATTATACTGCTTATGTGTTTATTTTTCCATTGTGTCGGTATTTTATACCATTTATTTCCATAATGTAATTCCTATTTTTAAAGCAGGTGACAAGTCGTTACCATCAAATTACTGTCCAATAAGCCTGACCTCAATTGTAGGCAAATTACTAGTCATTTATAGCTGATATTATAAGAAGCCATTTGGATAAGCATAATTTGATTAATGATACTCAGCATGGATTCATGAGGGCTGTTCCTGCCTAACTAATTTATTAACCTTCTTCGGTAAAGCTTTTGAGGCTATTGATCACAATAAAGAATTCGATATTGTTTATTTAGATTTTAATAAGGCTTTTGATAGAGTTCCACACCAGAGACTGTTAAAGAAAGTGGCAGCTCATGGCATTGGGAGAAAAGTGCTGTCATGGATCGAGTCATGGCTCACCAGTAGGAAGCAGAGTGTGTGCTTAAATGGGGTTAAATCCAGTGGGGATCTGTAACAAGTAGCGTTCCACAGGGATCAGTCTTAGGCCCATTGTTGTTTATAATATACAGTGGTACCCTGAGTTTCGTACTTTAATTCATTCCAGAAGGCTGTTCGAGTGCCGTTACTGAATGAATTTGTTCCTATGAGGAATAATGTAAATTAGATTAGTCCGTTTCAGACCCCCAAAATACACTTACAAAAGCACTTACAATAATACACTTACATAATTGTTCGAGTTGGGAGCAGTACGAAACTCGGGGTACCTCAATGACCTTGATGAGGGAATTACTAGTGATATGAGCAAATTCACCGATGATACGTAGATAGGTAGGATAATTGATTCAAATCTAGATGTCACGGAATTCAGGAGGATTTAGACAAACTCAATTCCTGGTCAGAAAAGTGGCAGATGCAGTTCAATGTAGATAAATGAAAGGTTCTGAAGCTCAAGAGTGTCCATAACCTAGCACTTATAAGTTAAATAACGTAGAACTTAGCCATACAGATTGCGAAAAGGACTTGAGGGTTATGGTATGCAGTAACCTTAAACCAAGACAGCAATGCCTAAGCATATCGTAATAAGGCAAACAGATTACTGTGATTTACAGTAGAACGTCATTTAGCACGAGATTATGTTGCACGTTACCGGTATTGCACGATTTAAGATTTATGACACATTATCATCTTACACGTAAAGATGATATTACACGGTTCGGCAGGAGGGAAAAATTTTGAGCGCATGGTTATTTACTGCCTAAGAATCCTCATGCTTTGAGGAAAAGGAATTGTTGTTTTTCCTTCTTGCAAACTAAGTTTATTCAGATACACGGGGCCAGGAGCTGAGTCTCGACCCCGCAACCACAATTAGGTGAGTACAGTTACATACATTATCATACATGGCAGCATATGTGTAGAGAACCTAGGATAACCCAAGTCAGTCAATGGAAATACTGTCACTCTGACTTTTTGGGTTATCCTAGGTTCTCTACACATATGCTGCCATGATGATAATCTTCGTAATGATCTGTGTATACCTGAATAAACTTACTTACAGTTTGTGGGAAGGAAAAACAAGTAACCATTCTCACAAGCAGTCTTCTTACTACTACTGTTGTTGTGGTTCAGCAGACACCACCCGCCTTACCCACCCACCACGGACCCCAGCATTCGTCATATTTCATACGCGTCAAGAAGTCCTGGCTACAAGCCAGCTGTGTTTGTGAAGAATAAAATAAGAGTGAATTGTGTTTTGATCTTGAATTAACGAAGAAAACAATGATATTAGACAAGACATAACCCGTGGCCGTAATGAAGTGTTACTTTGTACACATAAAAGATGTAAACATAAGTTTGTGTGACTGACTGACTTGACTGACTGACTGACTTGAGCTGAATGACTGACTGAGTGACTGACTAACTTGACTGACTGACTGAATGACTTGACTGACTGACTGAATGACTTGACTGACTTACTGAATGACTTGACTGACTTACTGAATGACTTGACTGACTTACTGAATGACTTGACTGACTTACTGAATGACTTGACTGACTTACTGAATGACTTGACTGACTTACTGAATGACTTGACTGACTTACTGAATGACTTGACTGACTTACTGAATGACTTGACTGACTTACTGAATGACTTGACTGACTTACTGAATGACTTGACTGACTTACTGAATGACTTGACTGACTTACTGAATGACTTGACTGACTTACTGAATGACTTGACTGACTTACTGAATGACTTGACTGACTTACTGAATGACTTGACTGACATACTGAATGACTTGACTGACTTACTGAATGACTTGACTGACTTACTGAATGACTTGACTGACTTACTGAATGACTTGACTGACTTACTGAATGACTTGACTGACTTACTGAATGACTTGACTGACTTACTGAATGACTTGACTGACTTACTGAATGACTTGACTGACTTACTGAATGACTTGACTGACATACTGAATACTGACTGACTTACTGAATGACTTGACTGACTTACTGAATGACTTGACTGACTTACGAATGACTTGACTGACTTACTGAATGGCTTGACTGACTTACTGAATGGCTTGACTGACTTACTGAATGGCTTGACTGACTTACTGAATGGCTTGACTGACTTACTGAATGGCTTGACTGACTTACTGAATGGCTTGACTGACTTACTGAATGGCTTGACTGACTTACTGAATGGCTTGACTGACTTACTGAATGGCTTGACTGGTAAGAAATACTATTATTTCTATTGCATTTGTAGTCTTAAGCAGTAATACAGTAGATCATGACAATGCACTACAATTACATATCCACCTCAGCTCAGTAGGGCCACACCATCCATATCCACTCTTCACTACCATCCACAAACATCATTACCCACAATTTAAGGTAAGAAATACTATTATTTCTATTGCATTTGTAGTCTTAAGCAGTAATAGATCATGACAATGAACTAAAATTACATATTCGCCTTCAATTTTTGCAAGATATGTTGGTCTAAAAAAACTTGTTTGGCTTTTTGGGGACTCTCAAACACGTAACCCTATTTTTCCCATAAGTTCTGTTAATTATTTAAGACGAAATTATCTAACACGACTTTTTCAGGAACGTATCTATCGTGCTAAATGACGTCCTACTGTATATCAGAAGTGTAAGCAACAGAAGCCCAGAGGTTATACTACAGCTTTATACATCATAGTAGGCCTCACCTAGATTACGCAGCTCAGTTCTGGTCTCCATATTACAGAATGGATATAACTTCGTTAGAAAACATTCAGCAAAGAATGACAAAATTAATTCATAGCATTAGAAATCTTCCGTATGAAGAAAGACTGAAGTCCCTTAAATTACATTCACTGTAAGACGAAGAATGAGAGGAGACATGGTCGAAATATATACAGTGGACCCCGGATTACATACTGCTCCAAACTCGAACAATTATGTAAGTGTATTTTTGTAAGTGCTTTTTAGGTGTATTTTTGGAATCTAACTAATCTAATTTACATTATTCCTTATGGGAACAAATTCGTTCAGTAACGGCACTTGAACAGCATTCTGGAATGAAATATAATGACATAACCCAGGGTCCACTGTAAGTGGAAGATGGGTATTAAAAAAGGGGATATAAATAAGGTCTTGGGGATATTTCTCCGGGGAGAAACCCCCAAATAAGGGTTTCAAATTGATGTTTAGATTTAGAAAGGGTGTGGGGAAAGCATTGGTTTGGAAATGGGTTATTGATGAGTGGAACAGTCTGCCTAGTAGGATTATTGAAGAGGACCTTGGGTGTTTCAAATTTAGTTTGGGAAAAAAATACAAGGGGGGGGTTGGATTTGAGTGGGACTTGCTGAGTGAAGGGGTTGTTGGGGTTTTTTTTGGGCGTTTATTCTGTTGTGGGTTGGATTTTGAAGGACATGTAGTATGGGCCAACAGGCCTGGTGCAGACTTTTTCCCCCTTTTTATGTTCTTAATTATTCTGGCAGGTGACACTACCAAGGTAAAAAGGGTGTTTTTTTAACCTAATATAAACAATATTTTCCCCTTCTTTTTACCCAAATAAAAAAGAAAATTCAAACAAAATTTTTTTAAAATTTTAAATTTAAACAAAATTTTTTTGTTTGAAAATTTAAAAAAAATTTTCCCCCTTTTTTAAAAGGTTTCCCCTTTTTTTTTAAAAAGGGGGAAAAAAAATTTTAAACATAACCTTCAGTAAATAAATTACAAAAAAGAAAATACTAAAATAAAAACCAAAATTTTCGACCCTGAAAAAAAAATTTTCATTAAAACACTCAAAACATTTGGGGTTAAAACCCCGAAAAGAAAATCAAAACCAAGATAAAGTGGTGTTTTTTCCCCCCTTCCATGCTAGATAATGGCGTGAGTGGCTACAATAAGAGAATAGGTGCTCTCTTTTGCTAAGTCAAGTGAGACACTACCTAGACAAATCCTAGTGCCCCCAAGCCCCGGGGCGGATAAAAGTGAAAAAACCCCTTTTGGCGCCAACTTGGACGTCACGACCAAACATGAGTGAACTGTGTACTGGCAGTTACATCTTTACCTTAACAAAATAAATATATTAAATATATACCACGGGAAAAATAATACTGAGTTATGATGAAGGATGAATAGGATAAAAACCCCCAAAAGATCCAGTAGTTGATTTGCTTCGAAGATACTAAAAAAATGTATTATCAAAGAGAGGGAAATATATACAAGATATCATGACCCCCCCCCCCCAAAGGGGTTCTCTAAAAAAGGGGTCTTAACACACAAGTCTTTGGGGAGGACAGATAAATAACTCGCAATGACAACAGATAATCTTCATTCCCGTCACTCATCCCGGGTTTTTCCCCATGAAAATTTCCACCTCTCCCCTCTGTTTGAAATAATATCATTAATACCATATATTGATTAAAAAAAAAAATATTTTAGGGCGAAAAGAGTATCAGCAATGACATTATCGGGACCTTTAATGTGAGATATAACAAAGGCATAAAGGGTTTATTCATGCCATCTTAGGATTTTTTTCTTCATCGGTTGATGAAAGTAAAAAGGGTTTTGATCTGAAATATATGGCAATTTTGGGGAAAAGAACCTAAGTATATGTCAAAATGTTCTAGGGCCACTACAAGGGCTAAAGTTTTTTTTCTCGGTAATACTAATTTTGTTGGTGGGATTTTTTAAAAATTTATGAAAAAAAAAAATAGGGTGGAAATATCATTGCGAAGAGCTTTGAAATACGGCCCCCAGTGCATAGCTACTAGCATCTATTGCAATATAAATGGTTTTTGGGGGAAAAAAGGACTTTTAAAATAGGGGAAGACAATATAGCTTCAGTCTTTGGGTTCTTCCCTCTTTCTGTCCCGTTGAAACTTAAAGAGAACTAGAAGTTCCGTCGGAGCAAAGACTTGGGCGTAATTTGGACAAAATCTCCTGTAATATCGGGCTCCCCAAAAATTGAACTCCTTTTTGGGGTTTTTTTGGGGGAAGGGGAAAAATTTGGGGGAAAGGAATTTTATGAATTGGAGAAACCCCTTTTTTCCCCCTTTTAAAACCTAAGTAACGTATCTTTGCCCGACCCCAAAAACACTTGGCCAAATTTACGTGAAATTATGATTTTCCAAAGTCTTAAGGAGTGATTCTAAACGAAACCCAATGATCTGACCAGTTATCACTGTATACAAACCAAATATAATATTTCCCAAACCCCCCCAGAGGAAGGGTAAGTTCATTCATGAGGCGTTGGGGAAAAATTTCGCTGCATTGCATAACCCAAATGGCATTACTGTATGAATATAACCCATCCTTGATGGCGAAGGCAGATATGTCTTTGCCCTGGGAAAAAAGGGGCTTGATAATACCCCCCTAAAAAATCTAATTTACTAACAAACTTTTGGGGAAAGCATCAATTTTAAAAAAAACTAAAAGGGTGGATAACTATCAAAAACAGTAATGGCATTTACTTTTTTATAATCCGTGCCCTCCGATAACTTCCATCTGGGGTTTTTTGGGGGAGTAACACTGGGGGGCCCAAGGGCTTCTGCTTTTTTTTATTAACCATGTTTAATGGGGAAATCACTTTTCCCCCTTTTATTATCTGATGCTTATGGACTGATTCTATATGGAGGTTGTTTTTTAAAGGGTGGGCTTCTCCAACCTCCCCCTCGTGTTCCCCCTTTACGTTTTGGGCATTCAAATTCAAATTCAAATTCAAATTCTTTATTTCATGTAATACAAGGTGGGGGTACTTATAGTTATACATTAAAATTGATATTACAAGAGGAAAAATGCCTAGGTATGCCTAGGCTTTTCAAAAAAATCTTATGATAGGTCTTACTCTGCTATACAAGGATATACAGATTGTAAGGTTAGGTTAGGTTTTTCAAAAAATTTTTTTACTGGAATTTAAACATTGAGAATTTAACAATTAGTATAAAAAATTACAATTAGTTTTATATTAATGATAAAAAGGGGGTATATTGGATAATATAGTTTCTATTTGGAGATCTTAGGCAAACTTATGATGTTTTAAATATTATGGGGCAATAATTTATTAAATTTTGGGGTTGCACTGCAAATTAAGGGGGAAACACAGAAAATTAAATGTATTTTGCTGTGGGTTGTAATTTGCAAATTAAAGAGAATCACAGATATCAATAAG
>WNWK01028024.1:0-25758 GCA_009830355.1 Cherax destructor | reverse complement strand
TTTTTTAAAGATTTTTTGTTTTTGGGTTGATAAAAAAAAATAAATGTGCCAAATTTGGGGGTCAAAAAACCCCGTAAATTTCAAAAAATTGGGGAAGATGTCCCCCGCTCAGTTAACATCAGATGAAAGATAAACATATAATTGTTGCCCCAACCCTTTTTAGAAAAAATGTCAGTATATTCCATTAAAAAAAATGTTGAAGTTAGTGATTTTTTTTTTCCTTTTAATTTTGGGGGAAAAAAAATCAAAAAAAACAAAGCTGAAAAAGATTTTGGGAAACCCCTTTATGGGGGTTTTGAGACCATTACTCAATAATGGGGAACAAATCATGACAATCCTATTAATACTTTTCGCAAAACATTACAAACAATGTCAATAACTTATTTCTGAGTTATTAATATATTTTTTTCTGTGAAACTCTATGGATATGGCACGCTAAATCTCAGCGAGTTGCATGCATCAGCACTTGTTGAGACCCCAGAGGCCACTGAGGTGCCATGAGTCCCTGCACTTGAATGGAGGCATCAGAGATGTTGCTATGTAGAGTTTTTTTAATGAAATAATCATAAAATTTTTAATTTTTGCAGAGATAAAACTAAAAAAAAAAACACTAATTGGCAACATGTATTATTAATGACAGCAAGAACAAAAAAATACATTTAAGGAAAAAACATACTAGGAAATATGATATAAACAAGCTGATTACACCAAAATCTTGCCAGAATGATGCACTATTTTTTGGTAACAAAACATTTTTTTCCAAAAATTTTCAATCTTCCTTTCCAAATCTCTTGACAACGGCTCGCCCCACCCTTTAGTAGTCTCTAGTGGTAATTTTCCGAGATTTGTTATGAGAAAGGTTGGGTAGTGGTCTGTGGTATTGTCTGTGATTATGCCTGATTTTAATGGGGATATGGTGTTAGTCCAGATATGGTCTAATAGAGAGGCACAGGTCTCAGAGATTCTCGTAGGTTTTGTTATTGTCGGGAGCAGCAAGCAGTTGCTCATAGTGTTTGTGAATTCAGTTACTTGTGGGTCCTGATCTTGTAGGAGGTTTATATTGAAGTCTCTTGTGAGGATTAAGTGGTCTTTGTTCATGTGTGCATCAGTAATCATACTTCCTAATTTTTCACTAAATTGCTGAATGTTTGACTGTGGTAATCTATAGATGTTTATAACTGTGAGAGGTTTTTGTAGGTATTTGGATTTAAATTTAGCTATTATATATTTTCCATGTTCATCTCTTGTGCATGTATTGTTAATACATTCAAGCTGGTCTGAGTAGAACATAGCTGTGCCACCTCCTTGTTGGTCTGGCCTACAATTGTGTATGGCTGTGTAACCAGGAATGGCATAGATATCTGTAGTATGAGGCTTTAACCAGGTTTCAGTGAGAGCAATGATGGACATACTGGCCTGTAGTGAGTTTAATAATGCAGTGAGGTCATCAAAATGTTTGCTTAAAGATCTGACATTGTAATTAAAGATAGTTATGTTATTGTTGGATTTGAGTAGTGTTTTAGCCTGTTCTGCTGTGTAGTAATGACAGTTGTTGTTAGGTTCATGTAAGTCATTTAATAGAAGGTTGATTTCAGGATCAATGTTTGGAATCATAAGATTTAGTGTGATTCTATAATTAAACTTAAAAATAGAACAACGCAAGTAGACCTAAGAATAGGACAATGCAAAAGGATTTCTTGGCACGTGAGTTAGTACGTTGGATATGTTTACAAAAATGAAAAAAAGAGCTAAGGTAGTCAATTTACAGCTAATAAGAATCTAAAACTATAGCACCTGAGTTAGTTAATTAATTAAACAAAAGTTTATATATGAGTGTGATTCTAAAAAGACTTAAGAACAATGAATAATGCTAAACTTAAAGATATGATATCTGATCAATTGATTTTACTAGCTATTGGATTAACACACTTTTGAACAGAAGTCACAGAGGTTTAGGATATATCTTTACAGTGTAATTGATTTATTATTTAACTAGCTAATAGAACTGGTTGGAAAATTACTATGATTAGTAGTAAGTTATAATGGAACAAATATTAAGATTCAGTATTGCACTAGTTGTGATTATAGAATTTATTAAAGGCAATATAATGAAAATCAAAGTTAACTATTAAAGGAGAAATAAGTGCTAAAGTGTATAAAAGTGTACAAAAGTAAAATTTATTAATATTAAAAATATTACAAGATAAGTACAATTTTTAGCAAATAAGGTGATTAATAGTAATTATAAATTCTAAGCAAGTAAGCTGATAAAAATATATAGTAATGTGGGTTGAAAAATGGGCACAAGTAAAAATTGTATGTATTTAAAAATAAAAGTAAAACTATTTGTCAAAAATATTCATCAAAGGATAGACAAATACTTAAATGAGGTAGATGGGCAAAACATACACTACACTATACGTAGGGATTTGGTTTTGGACATTGTGTTTATACAGTGTCTGTAATATTTGCATCCCTAAGGAATCTTGATAGTTCATTCTCATTTGTGATAGTATACAACTGACCTACACTTGTTTTTTTCACAAGAATTTTTCCATCTCGGGTGAACCATTGGTGGATTTTATCATTATTCTCTCGCTTAAGTTTTCTGATTCTATACCAGAGGTTCTGACGTTTTTTGGTCAGACACTCATTAATGAATACTTGTTTCCTGTCTATAATAGATGATCTAATTAGATCTGTTTTCCTGTCATGTGTGGTGAATCTAATCATAACACTTTTTCTACCATGCTGTCTTGATTTGTAGAATGCCGCTGATGAGTCACCGTCTTGTTTCGATGGAGTTCTCTAGCAATTGTCTCTACATTTGTCTTTTAGCAGTAATAAGAAGCTGCGCACACTTCTGAATATACCGCGATTTTAAACACTAAACGCGCTGGAACAGAGTTCTTATCCGATTTCCCGACGTTAGTGGAGATTGAAGGAGAACGGACGCTTACGACTAATGTTCCTTTGTCAGGTCAAATCCTCGCACCGCAGCTCCCGTCCTTGTCGGGTCCTACGTCCCGCAGCTCGGTCAAGCTGGGCATCGCTGACCTCAGCACAATTCTACACTTGCTAAACACTGCAAGAAGTTGCAAATCAAATGCTTGTGTTCTCTAAATACTTCAATCACTGGAGCACATGATTGTAATGTTCAAGTGTAGAAACTAATACAGCAGTTTACTATAACTTTTCTGCTCTGGCAAAGAATCACATTTATATCATATGTCTCACTTATTAATTCACATTGGTTGCAACCCTGGTCAGCTACTACGTGACTCTTGGCTGTTTGGGTTCGTCCATATGTTTTCAATTAAACTGTTGACCAGTAAACCCAGACACGACGTCTGGCCCTTTCTAAGGGCCGGGCCCCTAAGGGCAGGGCCCTTTCTAAGGTCAGAAAGGGCTGATACCCCCCTCTTCTGGAGAATTTTCTCCACAGTAGTTTTGAAAATGGTGGTTGAGTCTGCGGTTCTTAAGTTTTCAGGCAGGGAGTTCCAGATTTTATTCCCTTTTATGTACATCAAATTTTTGTAGAGGTAGATCTATATTTTTCACCATGGTGCCCTCAAATATGCTGCGAGTGGTAAATATTGGCACAAGTCTGTTCAGTGAACATGCACAGTATAAAAAAAAATCCTGCCTCACATGTTGAATGATGGGGAAAAGCAAACCTCTGTTCTTGTGTTTGCTTTAAATTTGCAACTTTGATGTGTTTTGTAGGATGGTTTTATGGTTTTAGTGGTTGTTTCTTGTATTACGTGACAGAATGGAAGACATACTACTGAAGTAGAGATGATTTTGGTCAGTTTGAGGGCCAGAATTAGCTTGAAATAGGGCTTTTTTTTTTTTTTTTTTTTTTTTACTATTTTAATAGCTTTAAGTAACCTACTACCTATGCCATACACTTTCAATATCTGCCAAATTGCTCTCCTATCCACCCTATCATAGGCCTTTTCTAAATCCATAAATGAAACAAAAACATTCCTACGTTTATCTAAATATTATTCGCTTATATGCTACAATGCAAACACTTGGTTTATAAATCCCCTACCCATCCTAAAACTTCTGTGTTCATTTGCAATCCTACTCTCTGCCTTACCTTTAATTCTTTCAGTAATAACTACCCTATACTTTACCTGGTATACTCAAAATTTAGTCCAACTACAAAACATGTTTCCATTTTCCTTGAGTCATTCAGACATTGTACCCCAGTGATTATGTATTTTGCTGCATTTACCTGTCATCTCTCAAAGATTTAAAGTAGTCTCCAGAATCACTTTTTGACCACAGTATTTTGGGAAAAAAATATTCTTGCAGCCTCATTCTGATAATAATCATACATCTAGTAATAAACTTCTTGACAAGTGATTTTATGGTTTATACTAGAATATTCAACATTTTATGACTTTACTTTATTGGATTTATTTGAAGAGTAGGAATTTAGATGTAATATCTGTTTCCTGAAATTTTTGGAACTCTGGATGTCTGGAAATTTGGAGTCATACTATGTATGTAACTATTAACATGACTGCAAACAAACTCCAGGCCACTGGGCCAGCTGGCTACAATAACATTCATCCTACTAGGTATATTTATACACCATAGAGAGGTTAGCATAGGCCCCACTGTAACCACAAATGCAAGCTTTTACAGATGAATCTCCCATCAGCATGGCCGTGACAAACTGTAGCTCATGTCCCCTCAAAGCCGTCATGACTTGCATTTGTGGTCATAGTGGGGCCCATGTTAACCTTCCTATTGTGTATAAATATTACCTAGTTGGATGAATATTACTGTAGCCAGCTGGTCCAGTGGCTTACACACCGGCCTGGAGTTTTACCACTCACTTGCCATGGGTTCTAATCCCACCTGTACTGTGTTTTTTTTATGTAACTATTCTTCATGTCCTCTAGGTATGCAAATAATCTTGAGAGTTGTGTAATTCATTGTTTTCATGTATTTATCTTTAGGTATACAGAATGTACCCCTGCATTATATTGCTAAATTACCATTCACATATCATTAAGGGAAGGAATAAATTTGGAGAGAATGTATGAAGAATTAGATGTGTTTAAAATGTCAAAGTAGATACTGTAATTCATCTCTTGTGACATTTCTGTGGTGGTAGCTTGCATCAACTCTCCTTGTGGCAACAAAGTCTGCATACCTACACACAAGATATGTGATGGTATACCTGACTGTAATGATGCTGCTGATGAAGTAAATTGTCATGGTAAGTGACTTTGTTCGGAATTGGGAAGTAAATAAATTGTACAGTGTTATCTTTACAATTGTTAATATATTATGATGTGCAACAAGGTACACATTTGTGAGAATGTTTCTCCTGGGTTTGTGGAATAGCAACTAAGGTAGCTGAAAAAAAATGAGAAGGAAATATAACAATTTTCCAATGTAAGTGTTAATGGGGAGATAAAGAATAGAGGGGCATATAAAGAATGCCCAGTTTGTTACCCTCAAACTGTTAATGTGTGGAGTGGGAGCTAATGACAATGAGGAATGATTGCTATCACTAAGATCATTGTCACCTGTTCACCCAAAGTCTACAGCAATGGAAAATTAACAAAACAAGACGACAATGCTAGACTGAGGTTCCGTGTGGGTCAAAGTCTTCTGAGTTAAAGACATGCAATGGTAACAGGACAAGAAAAAAATACCAACTGGTAACACTATATATTATCACCACCAACAACTCAAAAATTTCCAAATATTATAAGATTATTTCAAAACTAAAATGGTCTCAATCTCATTATGTAAAATGAGCCAAAATATAATACTGTAACTTGTTAATTAGTTACTTGTTAATTCAGTTACTGCTAAACCACTAACTACCTCAGTTGAAATATAAAAAACGATGTTCAATTCGAACCAACTATGATATATATACTTAGTATTAAGTAGTCTGTTAAACATTAGGTTTAGTCTGCCCGAAATGCCCCGGTATGATAGTGGCTTTCTTTGTACTTAGCAAATCAAAATTGTAATTACACATTGTAAACTATGCAAAGAAATAAAATCCTTAATGCTTAAGAGACCTGACCCAAAGGAAATAAAGCAACCTGAAAGCACATGACAAGAAGTTGGCCATGAAGTGTTTAGAAAGAAATCCTACAGTTATTGTCATTGACCTCAGCACTAGCTGTACTTGGTTGAAACAAAAGAGTGTTCATATTTGTCAGTCCCTATTACTAATATTCCAAGAGTTATTCAACTTTAAAATTTTGAAGTAACATATGTGCTAATTTCATTGTACATAGTTAATTTGCTTGACCCTGTTTGTATCTGTGCTTTCATTATGGAAAGCAAACCCTAAGGATTAAGGATTTTATTTCTTTGCATAGTTTACAATGTGTAATTACAATTTTGATTTGCTATGTACAAAGAATTAGGTAGTAGGTTGGTAGTCAGCAACCACCCAGGAAGGTACTACCATCCTGCCAAGTGAATGTAAAACGAAAGCCTGTATTTGTTTTACATGATGGTAGGATGGCTGGTGTCTTTTTTCTGTCTCAAAACATGCAAGATTTCAGGTACGTCTTGCTACTTCTACTTACACTTAGGTCATACTGCACATACATGTACACGTTTATGTATACACACTCATCTGAGACGGCCGACTTGTTTAAAAAAAAAAATGTACAAAGAAAGCCACTATCATGCTGGGGCATTTTGAGCAGACTAAATCTAATGCTTAACAGACTATGTACTTAATACTAGGCATATATATCATAGTTGGTTCGAATTGAACATCATTTTGTATATTTCAACAGAGGTAGTTAGTGGTTTAGCAATAGTTAAATTTATGATTGAGATAAATTGATTAACATGTTACAGTATTATATTTTGGCAGATTTTACATAATGAGATTGAAACCATTTTAATTTTGAAATAATCTTAAAATATTTAGGAATTTTTGAATTGTTGGTGGCAATAATATATAATAATAATAATAATATAATAATAATAATCATTTTTATTTCAATGCATGTTACAAGTGTACATTGTTATTGGTAGTTACAATTATAAAACTGTAATGCAGGGAGAGCCACTGGCATGCCTTGGCATTAGGGGCAGCTTATTCTAAAGACTTATTCACTAAAGACTTAATGCTAGAGAAATTGATTGAGTTTATTCTAGTTCTGTATTATTTAAAATTTCAATCTGATTATACATACAATAAAAAGACAATACAAGAGAAATTGGTTGAGTTTAGTCTAGTTGTATATTTTAATTCACGTTACAGTATGTTGATGCTATACTAGTATAATAACAATACTAGAAAATTTATTGATGTAGATGAATGGTTCAGAGAACCGACAAGTTGTTAAATTAGACACATATGCAACACTTGGGTATCTTTATTGAGGAAACGTTTCGCCACACAGTGGCTTCATCAGTCCAATACAAAGAAGAAAGTAGTAATAAAAGGAGGAGTTTGACGTAATCAGTCCCTCGGCCTGGAGTCGATGTGTTCAGTCCATCAATCTTGAAGTAAATACAATATAAGGCAAATAGAAGTTGCTTATATACTGTAGACAGGTGAGATGAAGCAGGAGGAGGCGGGGTCATAGTGGTATCATCCACTAGTCGAAGTAAGTCCTTGTCCAAAGGTTTGGACAAATGTTAAAGAATCCCTTTGTATCAAGATCCCAAGAAGTTGCTGTGTCAGACAGGATGTAGATGAATGGTTCAGAGAACCGACAAGTTGTTAAATTAGACACATATGCAACACTTGGGTATCTTTATTGAGGAAACGTTTCGCCACACAGTGGTTTCATCAGTCCAAGGGACTGATTACCTCAAACTCCTCCTTTTATTACTACTTTCTTCTTTGTATTGGACTGATGAAGCCACTGTGTGGCGAAACGTTTCCTCAATAAAGATACCCAAGTGTTGCATATGTGTCTAATTTAACAACTTGTCGGTTCTCTGAACCATTCATCTACATCCTGTCTGACACAGCAACTTCTTGGGATCTTGATACAAAGGGATTCTTTAACATTTGTCCAAACCTTTGGACAAGGACTTACTTCGACTAGTGGATGATACCACTATGACCCCGCCTCCTCCTGCTTCATCTCACCTGTCTACAGTATATAAGCAACTTCTATTTGCCTTATATTGTATTTACTTCAAGATTGATGGACTGAACACATCGACTCCAGGCCGAGGGACTGATTACCTTAAACTCCTCCTTTTATTACTACTTTCTTCTTTGTATTGGACTGATGAAGCCACTGTGTGGCGAAACGTTTCCTCAATAAAGATACCCAAGTGTTGCATATGTGTCTAATTTAACAAAATTTATTGAGTTTCTTCTAGTTATATATTTTATTTCTATTTAACAAAATGATGATACTATAATATTTAAATGAACAATATGATGATATGATATTGAACAAGTGTTAAGGAGGATGACATATAAATTGAGATTATCTTAAGTAAAATAACATTGGGTTTGAAAGTTTGTTACAGTATGAGTATTTAGTATAGTGTGAGTAGGTGATTTTTGAGAAGAGTCTTGAATTGATTTTCGGACAAGGTTAACTTAATATTTACTGGTAATGAATTCCAGATTCTGGGGCCCTTTATGTGCATAGAATTTTTACATTGGTTAGTATGGACTCGGGGTATGTCAAATAGTGATCTGTGTCTTGTGTCATGGTCGTGGGACCTATTAAAGTTGTTGAGGAGAATTTTGAGCGGAGGGTTGATATTAGCATGTAGAGTTTTATGTATGTAGATGGCACATGAATAGGTGTGAATATTTTTTACGGTGAGTACAGTGGACCCTCGGTTAACGAATACCCCGGAAATCGTGCAATTATGTAAGTATAATTTTGTAAGTTCTTGTGGAAGTGTATTTTTGGGGGTCTGAAATAGACTAACCTACGTGAAATTTTTCCTTAAGAGAGTAAATTCGTTCGGTAATGGCACTTGAGCAGACTTCAGGAGTGAAGTTTTTACGAAACTCGGGGGTCCACTGTAGTTTTAATGTTCTGAATATAGGTGGAGTATGTTGTCTAGAGTGGGAATTTGTTATCATCCTGACTGCAGCCTTTTGCTGGGTTATGAGTGGTCTAAGATGATTTAATGTTGTTGAGCCCCATGCACTGATTCCATAGGTGAGATAAGGGTAGATAAGAGAATGATATAGTGCAATGAGAGCTGGTTGTGGCACATGATAGCGTATCTTAGATAATATACCTACTGTCTTTGAGATTTTCTTGGAAATTTGTTGTATATGAGTTTGGAATTTAAGACTACTGTCAAGGTGGATTCCTAGGAATTTTCCCTCTTTGAGTCTTGTGATGGGTGCACCATTTAGTGTTATGTTAAGTGGAACATTTGTAGCTTTGTTTCCAAACTGTATGAAGTAGGTCTTGTCAGTATTGAGAGTAAGTTTATTTGTCGTCATCCATGTTGTTATTTTCTGTAATTCGGCATTAACTGTGTTGGCTAGTATGACTGGATTTGGGTGAGAGAAGACATATGTTGTGTCATCTGCAAATAAAATGGGTTTGAGTAGTTGTGATGCATTCGGTAGGTCGTTTATGTAAATGAGAAATAAGAGTGGCCCCAGGACACTACCTTGAGGGACACCGACTGTAATTTGTCGTGTGGAAGAGTTCACTCCATTTGTGTACACATACTGGCTTCTGTTGCTAAGGTACGACTTTAGGTAATTGAGGGGGTGCCCCCTAATACCATAGTGCGCTAATTTTGTGAGCAATAAATTATTGTAGACTGTATCAAATGCTTTGCGTAGGTCTATAAAGATTCCCAGCGGAACTTCTTTCTTCTCAAGTGCGGTGTATATTAACTCTAACATGTGTGTTATAGCATCGTTTGTGCTCTTGTTAGTCCTGAATCCAAATTGACAGGGGTTTAGTACATTGTGTGAAACGAGGAAGGAATAGATCTGTTTATGAATTATGATATAATGATAACTTTATTTCTACAAGCACATGTACAAGGTATACATGCCTAGCTGACATCAATGACATACTACTACTGTATACAGAAAGCTGCTGGTTATGCAGAGCATTTCGGACAAATTAGGTCAGTTTTGTCCCAGGATGCGACCCACACCAGTTGTCTAACACCCAGGTACCCATTTTACTGATGGGGAACATAGACAACTGGTTTAAAGAAACATGCCTATTGTTTCTACCCTTGCCAGGAATTGAACCCAGACCCTCGCCGTGTGAAGCGAGAGCTTTAGATAAGGTGATTTCTAAGCAGAGTCTTGAATTGGTGTGCAGGCAGGGGGCCCTTTTGTATGTTCAGGCAATGAATTCCATGATCTTAGGGCCCTTTATGTGCATAGCATTTTTGCATAGGGAGAGATGGACACGAGGGATGTCAAAAAGTGTTTTGTGTCTTGTGTTATGCAAGTGCGTTCTGTTGTAGTTCTCAAGAAGAAGTTTGAGAGGAGGGTTAATATTGGAGAATAGTGTTCTGTGTATGTAGTAGGCACAATAATATGAGTATTTTGTATGTTAAGCAGGTTCAAGGTCTTAAATAGTGGTGGGGTGTGTTGACTGGCACAGGAGTTTGTAATCAATCTCACAGCAGCTTTTTGTTGGATTATTAAAGGTTTAAGGTGATTTGCTGTGGTTGAACCCCATGCACAAATACCATAGGCCATAGGTGAGGTAAGGGTAGATGAGAGAGTGGTAAAGAGCAAGAAGTGCTGTTTGGGGTACATAGTACTGTATCTTAGAAAGGATGCCTTCTGTTTTGGAGATTTTTTTTAGAAATATGCTGTATGTGGGTCTAAAGTTTAAGAGAGCAGTCAATGTGGAGCCCTAAAAATTTGCCTTCAATGTGTCTTGAAATGGGGGAACCATTTATTGATATGTTTAGCTGAATATTTGCAGCTGTTTCCAAACAGTATGAAATAGGTTTTGTCAATATTGAGAGTAAGTTTGTTGGTCGTCATCCAAGTGGATATTTTTAGTAGTTTATCATTTACAGTGTTTCTAAGTATGGTTTGGTTTGGGTGAGAGAAGATATAAGTACAGCCTCTCCTCACTTAACGATGGAGTTCCGTTCCTAAGACCACGTTGGTAAACAAATTTGTCACTAAGTGAGGAGCACAATATAATGGTAGTGGGTTTGTATCAACCATCTTTGATATTGTTTTAATGTCACCTTTGCACCATTAATAACATTTCTGGTATGATGAGGTGATTTCTTAGTAGGGTCTTAAACTGATTTGCAGACAGGGGTCCTTTAGTGTGTTTTGGCAGTGAATTCCAGATCTTCAGGCCCTTTACGTGCATAGCATTTTTGCATAGGGAGAGATGGACATGAGGGATATCGAAGAGTGATTTGTGTCGTATTATGGCTGTGTGTTCTGTAATAGTTATCAAGGAGGAGTTTGAGAGGAGGGTTTATATTTGAGTGTAGTGTTCTGTGTATGTAGTAGGCACAATAATAAGTGTGAATGTTTTCTATATTAAGCAAGTTAAGACTCTTGAAAAGTGGTGGTGTGTATTGTCTAATGCAGGAGTTAGTAATCAGTCGCATTGCAGCTTTTTGTTGTGTTATTAAAGGCTTAAGGTGATTTGCTGTGGTTGAGCCCCATGCACAAATACCATAGGTGAGGTAAGGGTAAATGAGAGAGTGGTACAGCGCTAGAAAAGCTGATTGGGGTACATAGTACCGTATCTTTGAAAGGATGCCTACTGTTTTGGAGACTTTCTTGGAAATTTGCTGTATGTGTTTCTGAAATTTGAGACTGCAGTCAAGGTGGAGACCTAGAAATTTGCCCTCTGTCTGTCTAGAGATGGGTGAACCATTTATCAATGTTTAGCTGTACATTTGAAGCTCTGTTTCCAAATACAGTGGACCCCTGGAAATCAGCCATAATTCATTCCAGAATGTTGTTTGAGTGGCATTACCAAATGAATTTATTCCCATAAGGACAAATGTAAATTAGATTAGTCGTTTCAGACCCCCAAAAATACACTTACAAAAGTACACTTACATAATTGTTCGAGTTGGGAGGTGGCCGATTTCCGGGGGTCCACTGTACAATGGACCCCCGAGTTTCGTAAGGTTCTTATTTCGTAAACATCGTGTTTCGTAAGCTTTTTTCGATTTCGAGAATCGTAAAATGGCTCGTGTTTCGTAACGTATTAGACCTGTCCGCCTGCTCCGCGCCTGCGCGGGACGCAGGACGCCGCCAGTGAAGCGTTGTTTACCATTGAGAGAACATTACCTAGCGCGCTCTTTCAAACATTCACACTACATTTGGTGTTTTTTTTTGGTGGTTTAGTGACTGTCACTGTGGCACCCCTGTTGTAAAGAAAGTGAGGAACACAATCGAACTGAAGAAAGAGATTATAGAAAAATATGAGAGTGGCGTACGTCTGAGTGATCTTGCCAGGATGTACAACATACCCCTTCTACTATCAGCTCTATCCTGGCAAAGAGAAATGAGATCAAGGAAGCTAATGTTGCAAAAGGGGTTGATATGTTAACGAAAAATAGATCGAAAACAGTGGATGAGGTTGAGAAGTTGTTGTTGGTGTGGATCCATGAAAAACAGAGAGCGGGTGATAGTATTTCCATGGCGATAATTTGTGAAAAGGCAAGGAAGTTGCACGCAGATCTTGTCAAGACAATGCCTGCAACCAGTGGTGAGACAAGTGATTTTAAAGCCAGCAAAGGCTGGTTTGACAGCATTGAAAATTGGGTTGAGCAAATATTCTGTTAGTGGGACGGATTGTGAAGGACCTGCCTAGTATGGGCCAACAGGCCTGCTGCAGTGTTCCTCCTTTCTTATGTTCTTATGTTCTTAGTGGCATACACAGTGTTGTGAGGCATGGTGAGGCAGCCAGCTCAGACAAACGTGCAGCTGAAAAATTTGTGCATGAATTCCAGGGGTTCGTAGAGGCTGAACAATTCCTGCCCCAACAAGTGTTTAACTGTGATGAAACAGGCCTGTTTTGGAAGAAAATGCCCAACAGGACCTACATTACTCAGGAGGAAAAGGCACAGCCAGGACACAAGCCTATGAAAGACAGGCTAACTCTCATGTTTTGTTCTAATGCTAGTGGGGATTTTAAAGTGAAGCCTTTACTGGTGTATCACTATGAAAATCCCAGACCCTTCAAGAATCACAGTGTTGACAAGAATAATTTGTGTGTGCATTGGAAGGCTAACACCAAGGCATGTGTCACTACGGAGATTTTCAAGGAATGGGTGACTGGAGTGTTTGGCCCTACTGTGAAGAAATACCTCTTGGAAAAGGAATTGCCACTCAAGTGCCTCCTGATACTGGACAATGCTCCTGCTCACCCTCACAACTTGCAAGAGTGTTTGTCTGACAAGTTTAATTTCATCAGAGTGAAGTTCTTGCCTCCTAACACCACTCCTCTCCTCCAGCCCATGGACCAGCAGGTCATTTCCAACTTCAAGAAACTGTACACCAAAGCACTGTTTGAAAAGTGCTTTGAAGTGACCTCGGACACTGAGTTGACCCTAAGAGAGTTCTGGAAAGATCACTTCAACATTGTGCAATGCATACGCCTTATAGGTAAGGCTTGGGAGGGAGTTACTTCCAGGAGTTTGAACTCTGCTTGGAGACCATTGTGGCCAGGTTGTGTCCAACAGAGGGATTTTGAAGGATTTGAGGCTGACCCTGACCTTGACCCTGACGACCCTGTGCCTGTTGTGGACTCTATTGTGGCATTGGGGAACAGCCTGGGGTTGGAGGTGAGTGGTGAGGATGTGGAAGAGTTGGTGGAGGCCCACAGGGTAGAGCTAACAACTGAAGAGCTGCAAGAGCTTCATCTGGAACAGCAACAGACCACAGCTAAGGTTATTGCTTCAAAGGAGGAGGGTGAGAGACAGAAGGATGTGCCCTCTTCAGTGCTTAAGGAGATGTGTACAAAGTGGAATAAGTTGCAGACATTTGTTGAAAGACACCACCCTGAGCAAGCTGAAATGAGCCTTCTGTGCAGCCACTTCAGTGACAGAGCCATGTCGCACTTCAGGAAAGTGTTGAAGGGTCGCCAGAAACAGAGGACTCTGGACAGTTACTTCACCAGGCAGGGGTCTGGTGACTCTCAAGCTGGTCCTAGTGGCATTAAAAGACCAAAAGGAAGTAACCCCAGAGAGGGACTTGTTACCTGAAGTCCTTTTGGAGGGATTCCCTTCCAACCACTAACTCCCTGCCCCTATCAGCAACTCTACCTTCCAGATGCCTGCAACTCTTCAATAAAGGTAAGTAAATGTAAATTAAAAACAATATATATATATATATATATATATATATATATATATATATATATATTTTATTTTTTTTATTAACACATCGGCCGATTCCCACCAAGGCAGGGTGGCCCGAAAAAGAAAAACTTTCATCATCATTTAGTATGTGAATATTTTTTTGTGGAACGGATTAATTGTATTTACATTATTTCTTATGGGAAATAATGGTTCGAATTTCGTAAACTTCGTGTTAAGTACTAGCTCCTGGAACGGATTAATTACGATACTCGGGGGTCCACTGTTGTATGAAACAGGTTTTGTCTATATTGAGAGTAAGTTTGTTTGTAGTCATCCAAGTAGATATTTTTAGCAGTTCGGCATTTACAGTGTCTGTTAGTATGGTTGGGTTTGGGTGAGAGAAGACATAAGTAGTGTCATCTTCAAATAAAATGGGTTTAAGGAGATAAGATGCATTCGGTAGGTCATTGATGTAAATGAGAAAGAGATGTGGGGCAAGGACACTCCCCTGTGGGACCCCAACAAGAATAGGTTGTGTAGTGAAACTCGCTCCCTTTGTGTATACATACTGGGTTCTATTGCTAAGATAAGATTTTAGGTAATCGAGAGTGTCCTCTGACCCCGTAATGTTCGAGTTTTAGGTGCAAAAGGTGAAAATAAATGGTATAAAACACTGACACAATGGAAATATAAACACATAAGCAGTATAATGTGATTTATTCGCCCACACAGTGGGCTTTATCAAGTCACAAACAGATCTACCTGGGTGAAAGGTACAAGAGTAGTATTTATAGCAGTGGAAGAGGCCAGTAACGGCAACGGCATCCGAGCTCCGTACTTTTCTCAACACCCAGAGCTTATCAATGCTCCTATGATGACCTAGCTGCAAGCAAAACTGCACTAACCAACATAGCATCCAGAATGACCCAAGAATACCAGCAGTGAGACCGACAAACCAAATAAACTGATGATTAAAGGAAGACTGCCCCTCAAACCCAAAGCACCACCCCACTGCCAAACAAACGCTTACCAGCCTACAGCTTCTCCTTCTTGCCGCATCAACTTCTCCAACTACTGTGTTAAAATGAGACGTAACATCAGAAGGACCCATTCCAATATCAGCAAGAAAACACCAAGAAATCTACTAATCAACTTGTCTACCCAGGACGCCGGTACACCCTCCACCCCCCTCACCACCACCCAGGGCGACGCATCAACAATAAACACGGCTGCCTCCCCCACAAGCTCCCCCTTCACTGGTTTCACCCCAGATAATCTCTCACGTATGACAAATGATCCAGATACTCTAAAGTCATACATCATCAAATTAATTAATGAAAATATGAACCAACGTAAAACACTTATGCAACAAGATACCAGGATGACACAACTTGAAAACAAAATCCTCAGCCTTGAACAAAAGTTAACATCTGGAATGAAATGTTTGACAAAAGTTTTCAATCGTTTGAAGGAAGTAAGGTATATGGGTGAGGATCAGCGCACTGGAGTTGTGGTTTTAGTGCCTAAAACCACAGATAACATCTATAAACACAAAGGTTGAGGAAGCAGTAAAGGAGTGGAAGAACACCATGGATAACCAGTTTAATGACTGCCTTGCACTACAAGAGGAAAAAACTGAACAAGATAAGTTATCAGACGCAGTAATAGTGAACTGTCCATTCTTTCCCAGTGATATGACCCAAGCAAACAGTAAAGACATTACTATACAGATCATCAAAGATCAAATAAACGTTAATGTACCAGTGACATATAAAAGAAGCACGATTACTAGGCTCCCATGGTAGAAAAAGTGTTATGATTAGATTCACCACACATGACAGGAAAACAGATCTAATTAAATCATCTATTACAGCCAGGAAACAGGTACAGTGGTACCTCGAGTTACGATATTTTTTCGTTCGAGAATGCTGTTCAAGTGCCATTACCAAACGAATTTATCCCCATAAGGAATAATGTAAAATAGACTAGTCCTTTTACACCCCCAAAAATATACTTACAAAAGCATTTAAAAAAATAAACTTACATAAAGGGCGATTTTGGGGACCATCGTAACTCGAGGTACCACTGTACAGTGGACCCTCGGTTAACGAATACCCCGGAAATCGTGCAATTATGTAAGTATAATTTTGTAAGTTCTTGTGGAAGTGTATTTTTGGGGGTCTGAAATAGACTAACCTACGTGAAATTTTTCCTTAAGGGAGTAAATTCGTTCGGTAATGGCACTTGAGCAGACTTCAGGAGTGAAGTTTTTACGAAACTCGGGGGTCCACTGTATATATAAATGAATGTCTGACCAAAAAACGTCAGAACCTCTTGTATAGAATCAGAAAACTTAAGACTAGGTATATCAATAACACCTAACAGTTATTGCACTAATGCTATAATTAACTTTATACAGTAGACAGTAAAAAAAAAAAAAAAGTTTTAAAACAGTAGTACCTAACTTTGGATTGTATTGCACTAACTATTATAGACTGCACAAACCATACCACGTGTGGGGTTCGAACCCGCAGAACCCGCATAAGCCACTGGGCCAGCTAGCTTCAATAAGATTCATTCAACTAGGTATATTTCTACTCCATAGGAAGGTTAGCATAGGCACCACTGTGTCCACAAATGCAAGTTTTTACAGACGAATCTCCCGCTATACTGGCCCAGTGGCTTACGCAACGGTCTGGAGTTTTGAGACTCTCTGACCGCGGGTTCGAATCCCACCCGTGGTATGGTTTGTTTGCAATTGTGTCATTACGATTTCGTGAGTCATATAGACTGCACACACTAGAGAGTAAAAAAAAAAATATAGTAGTTAATTAATGGAGGACTGCAAAAGATAGTTACAAATATGTATGTATATAAAAAAATAGAAATGTATATCTTATTAGGCAAACAAGATGGTGATCTTGAGGTGTTTAACAAGAATATAAAATATGAGGTAGTGATTGGACAGCTTAGAATTCACTGCTGTCAGATTGACAATATGGAAATGAGAATTTGTTTTTATAGAAAATATTTGGATGAAAAAAAATTTAGGGTTTCATAACACTACTTGTGGAAGTGGGTACAAACTGCATTTTTATTCTGACTCAGTTAGGCCAGCTTCACTTAGGAATTTTTTTAGATCATGTGCAATAGAAATGAAATATCTCTTTCTTGTTAATTCCTTCTTGACTGCAATTTTTCCATCCCTTGCAAAGCACTGGTAAATTTTTTGGTCATATCATAGCTTTCTTAGTCTGTAAAGGAGATTTTGTCTTATTTTTGTCAGGCACTCATTGACATAAGCACCTGTTACCAAAAGGCAAAGACAAAAGGCAGAGAGAGAGAGAGAGAGAGAGAACCCTGCTTCAACCAGCTAGAGGCAGGTCTGGCAAGGGCTGACTGTGAGTGAAACCACGTCACCTCAGCACTAGGCAGGTCCACCTGTGATTGGTTAATGAACTGATTTAACGATAGGGGCCCCTAAAGATCATTAAATACCCTTAGCACCCGGTTCGCTTGTTGGGAGGCAGCCTATATGGGAGTGTGTACATACGCCGAATAAAATGTAACATACTCTTTGCATCCCACAACCTTTAGTACCACTGATTTCTTCCCAGTTTGAAGACCTATCACTTTACATTCCTTTATGTCATCACTAGGTATGCTGAGTCAAAGATGGTCTTGGATATGTTTTAAGGTGGTTTGTTTGCATGTTTCTTGGGTTATAGTTGATGGTAGAAGGTTGTTATTTACTACAACTGAGTCACATAGTTGTTGTTGTTCAAAGTGGTCTTGGAAATTGCTCATAACGTCGGTAAATTGTAAGTTCACTCTTGCTCTTTCGTTCTTGATGTTGGTATTTAGTTGGGTTACTTGATCTTTTAGACTGTTGATGGTATCCACAGACTGGGTGTGGGTGCTGCTTAGTTGTTCCAGTGTGTTTAGTTTATGTTCTAGAGTTGTGATCTTGCCAAGGTACTGTGTGTTAGAGGTTTGTAATTCCTTAACTTCTTGGGTTAATGTGTCATTGGAGGTTTTAAGTTCCTGCATTTCCTGGGTTAGCTTGATGATTGTTTGGTACTGGATTCAAAGGAGTTTAGCTATTTCTGGGTCCGTAATGTTTGTATCATCAAATCCATGGAAGGAGTTATCTTGGGCGTTTGTGGCGGCTACCATGTTTGTTGATGTCTGGCGAGTGTTGTGGTGGTGGTGATGGGTGGTGAGGGTTGTGTCCTGGCTGGCAGTAGGAGAAGTTTTCCTTATAGTAATGCTTCTCTCTCCTGTGGTGTTAGGAGTCCTTGGCAGGTTAGTTGGTCTTCTTTTGTTGCCCTGACCCCTGGCCATTGACAGTGGTTTTAGATGAATTGTAGGCGATGGGTAATGGGTGAATGTTGTGGAGTTTCACTTCGTCTGGCAGTGGGGCAGATGGTGGTAACACGAGTCTAATTAGTTGGTAATTTTGTGTATTTTTGGGCGATTTCTGCAGTTGATCTATATCGTTCTGGGTCTCCACATATGTCAGTGTTATGTGAGTCTTTACTAGGCCATCACAGGGTTGTTGGGAACCTCAGGTGGAAGTAAAATAGAGGAGCAAGGTTCTTGCTACTGCTGCTGCCCAGTGAGACAAAACTGTCTTTAACAGTCTTTGGTGGGAAGCCGGTTACTGAACTCAGGTGGTACTGACTTTAAGTGCCTGTCCAGTGCCTTCTTGGACAGGCACCTAAAGTCAGTACCTGACCAGCCGGGCTGTAGTTCGTATGTCAGGTTGCGTGCACCCAGTAGTAATAGCCTGGTTGACCAGACCCTGATCCGCCATGAGGCCTGGTCTCAGACCGAGCCACAGGGGCGTTGACCCCCGAAACCATCTCCAGGTATACTCCAGGTATGAAAGTGAAAATAATGGGAAATGCAGTGGGAGAAACACTGTATGTCATCTTTGTTAAGGATTAAGATGATGTCAGTGTTACTATTGGAACATGTATGAATATACCTTTGCAATATATACAAGAAAGATTTTGAATTGCTGAAAAATATTTAGTGTCAGGATCATAATATAAATGACAGAATTTAAGAAATTTAATAATTTGAAGTTTATTACAAGAATTTGTATGAATGAGGCAAGCATGGGTAGAAGAGAATTAGTCTACATCCTAATAATAGGAAGAGAATCATTAAAGAAAATGTAAGAGAAACAAAGAAGTCTGATGATATTTCTTTTATTATGTTCAATAAGGGAAGACCTCAGAAATAAAGCATTAGAGATACATATACACTATATATTGGTTAATACTGATACATATTTAAAAACAGTTTTCTCAAGTACATTGCATAAAAATTTACCATATTTAACTCATTTTCAAAGTACTGTAGTATTTTATTTTGAAATTATTATTTTACATATTTGTTACCAATTTATTTAATTATTATACAGCATTATTTTATCTGAATTCAGATAATATATTCGACGTAAGTAAGTGCTCTGACTTCTTCAAATGTGGTGATGGTTCCTGCTATTCCTTCTACCTCAACTGTGATGGCCAGTGTGACTGTAATGACTGCAAAGATGAGAAAATTTGTTTCCGGCGTAGAAGACATGTTATTCATGGTAATGAGGCAGGCTAATATTTGATTGCATTAAGTTTGTTTGTAAGCATTGAATATTATGTCTGTAAGGTAATAAACTGGGAAGCTCTTCTTGATTACTGACCTAATTGTGAATTGTTGGTTTTGTTTGATGTTGTAATGTGTCAGGGTTTGTGCTGGCTTCACAAATTAGTTTCCAAGCCTTGTTTTAAATGACTTTTAATATCCCCACTGACAGGAGAGAGCCTGGCATGTTCCTCAAACCTTTTGCTTCTTTCTCAAAAAGTGTGCATGAATGTGGTTTGGTTCTAATCTTTAATATTTTCTTCTGCAGTGAAGTATCGTAAGTCTATTTGCTTACCTGCAAGACATTTCAAGCACTCAGTCACTCTCTTCAGAACATCAAAGGCTCTTGTTGTCAGTATTCAATTTATTTTCAATTAGCATTATTTGCCAAGGTTTGCAAGCACCTGTACAAACACTGTATGTTGATCATATATTGTTAAGTGTAAAATAAAATGGTATTTCATATTGTTAATGTACAATTTTTTTTAAGATATGTATATGTATTTGAGTGTTATGATTTTTGTATTTTTGTACATGTGAACACAAGACCTTAAAAATGCAGAACATTTTAATATATTAAAAAATTGTGAATTGTTATGTTTTGTAGAAATATAAGATAATTATTATTTCAGGAACTTAAGGCAATCAGTGTTTGAGAAAAATAAAACACATTATTAGAATCCTGTGACTGCATTTTTATCAATTTTGGAAGCCTCAAACACAAATATGTTAGTGGTTAAGACATCTTGAGAAATCCATTTTAAAGTGATGAGGCATTTGAGTACCATCTTGAAGGTGTTTACATAATCATGAGTGGGTCCTGGTCTCCCTCCCTCCTCACACCACCACCACAACTGATGTCTACATGACATTTTCCTAAGTACATGAGGGCCCTGCTTATATAGCAGGTTAGGTTCTAGACCCATGGATGTTCATACATCTGTGGGTCTAGACTGGAGTTATTTTACACATTCTTCCATGTCTCTCACTCCAGTATGTTGTTATGACAGAATGCTGATTTGGGACAAGGTCCACAAGCACCTTTCCACACACATATTATCAAATACTCTTGACCATCAGTTAATACAGTACAGCCTCTCCTCACTTAATGACAGAGTTCCGTTCCTAAGACCGCGTTGGTAAACAAATTCGTCCCTAAGTGAGAGCATACTATAATGGTATTGGGTTTGTGTCAACCATCTTTGATATTGTTTTAATGTCACCTTTGCACCATTTATAACATTTCTGGTATATTTTTAAATGTTTTTACAGTAGTGTACTGTATTTGTAATAAACAGAATAGAGGAAATCAGCTCTAATATACATTATTTAGTTATGCATACTGGTCGGAGAGCCCGTCGTAAGTCCGAGTCGTCAGTAAATGAGTACTTGAAGTAATTGAAGAGAGGCTGTAGTTTTTTTTTTTTTTTTTTTTTTTTTCAACAAGTCGGCCGTCTCTCACCGAGGCAGGGTGACCCAAAAAGAAAGAAAATCCCCAAAAAGAAAATACTTTCATCATCATTCAACACTTTCACCACACTCATACATAATCACTGTCTTTGCAGAGGAGCTCAGATACGACAACTGAGAATAGTCCCTCCCAGCTGTCACTATCTCAGACCCCTCCTTTAAAGTGCAGGCATTGTACTTCCCATTTCCAGAACTCAAGTCCAACTAAATCAATTAACTGGTTTCCCTGAATCCCTTCACAAAATGTTACCCTGCTCACACTCCAACAGATCGTCATGTCCCAAAAACCATTCGTCTCCATTCACTCCTATCTAACACGCTCACACATGCTTGCTGGAAGTCCAAGCCCCTCGCCCACAAAACCTCCTTTACCCCTTCCCTCCAACCTTTTCTAGGACGACCCCTACCCCGCCTTCCTTCCGCTACAGATTTATACGCTCTCCAAGTCATTCTACTTTGATCCATTCTCTCTAAATGACCAAACCACCTCAACAACCCCTCTTCAGCCCTCTGACAAATGCTTTTAGTAACTCCACACCTTCTCCTAATTTCCACATTCCGAATTTTCTGCATAATATTTACACCACACATTGCCCTTAGACAGGACATCTCAACTGCCTTTCGCCTCCTCCTCGCTGCAGCATTTGCAACCCATGCTTCACACCCATATGAGTGTTGGTACCACTATACTTTCGGACATTCCCTTCTTTGCCTCCATGGATAACGTTTTTTGTCTCCACAGATACCTCAATGCACCACTCACCTTTTTTCCTTCATCAATTCTATGGTTAACCTCATCCTTCATAAACCCATCCGCTGACACATCAACTCCCAAATATCTGAAAACATTTACTTCTTCCATAATCCCTCTCTCCAATGTGATATCCAATTTTTCTTTATTTAAATCGTTTGATACCCTCATCACCTTACTCTTATCTATGTTTACTTTCAACTTTCTACCTTTACACACCCTCCCAAACTCGTCCACTAACCTTTGCAACTTTTCTTTAGAATCTCCCATAAGCACAGTATCATCAGCAAAAAGTAACTGTGTCAACTCCCATTTTGCATTTAATTCCCCATAATTTAATTCCACCCCTCTCCCCAACACCCTAGCATTTACTTCTTTTACAACCCCATCTATAAATATATTAAACAACCATGGTGACATTACACATCCTTGTCTAAGACCTACTTTTACCGGGAAGTAATCTCCTTCTCTCCTACACACCCTAACCTGAGCCTCACTATCCTCATAAAAACTCTTTACAGCCTTCAGTAACTTACTACCTATTCCATACACTTGCAACATTTGCCACATTGCTCCCCTATCCACTCTATCATATGACTTTTCTAAATCCATAAATGCAATAAAAACTTCTCTACCTTTATCTAAATACTGTTCACATATATGCTTCACTGTAAACACTTGATCTACACATCCCCTACCCACTCTAAAGCCTCCTTGCTCATCTGCAATCCTACTCTCTGTCTTACCTCTAATTCTTTCAATAATAACCCTGCCATACACTTTACCTGGTATACTCAGTAAACTTATTCCCCTATAATTTTTACACTCTCTTTTATCCCCCTTCCCTTTATATAAAGGAACTATACATGCTCCCTGCCAATCCCTAGGTACCTTCCCCTCTTTCATACATTTATTAAACAAAAATACCAACCACTCCAGCACTATATCCCCCCCTGCTTTTAACATTTCTGTCATGATTCCGTCAATTCCAGCTGCTTTACCCCCTTTCATTCTACGTAATGCCTCACGCACCTCCTCCACACTCACATCCTGCTCTTCTTCACTCCTAACCGATGTTGTACCTCCCTGGCCAGTACATGAAATTACAGCCTCCCTTTTTTCATCGACATTTAAAAGTTCCTCAAAATATTCCCGCCATCTACCCAATACCTCCAGCTCCCCATCTACTAACTCCCCTACTCTGTTTTTAACTGACAAATCCATTTATTCCCTAGGCTTTCTTACCTTGTTTATCTCACTCCAAATTTTTTTCTTGTTTTCAGCAAAATTTCTTGACAGAGCCTCTCCCATTCTTTCATGTGCTCTTCTTTTGCACTCTCTCACCACTCTCTTCACCTTTCTTTTACTCTCCATATACTCTGCTCTTCTATTAACACTTCTGTTTTGTAAAAACCTCTCATAAGCTACCTTTTTCTCTTTTATCACACCCTTTACTTCTTCATTCCACCACTCACTCCTCTTTCCTCCTGCACCCACCCTCCTATAGCCACAAACTTCTGCCCCACATTCTAATACTGCATTTTTAAAACTATCCCAACTCTCTTCAACCCCCCCACTACTCATACTTGCACTATCCCACCTTTCTGCCAATAGTTAGTAGGCTGTAGTTATATTCCTAAAAATGGCATGTAATAAGAACATAAGAATGTAGGAACACTGCAGAAGGCCTACTGGCCCATACAAGGCAGGTCCATATCAAAACCACCACTACCTAAGAATTTATTCCCGTACTCACGACACCAATCAAACCCAGCCCCTCCCACTCATATATTTGTCCAATCTCTTTTTAAAGCCACCCAAGGTCCTAGCCTCTATCACAGTACTCGGAAGATTGTTCCACGCATCTACAACTCTGTTCGAAAACCAGTACTTGCCTATGTCCTTTCTAAATCTAAATTTATCCAATTTAAATCCGTTATTTCTGGTTCTTACTTGGTTCGATATCCTCAGTATTTTATTAATATCTCCTTTGTTTATGCCCATCATCCACTTGTACACCTCGATGATATCTCCCCTCATGTAAAATAAACAAGGAACATAGAATAGGGAAAAATAGGGTTACATTTCTTAGATCCCCAAAACAGCTTCCCCCCCCCTTTTGCCTTTTTTTTAGTTCTCAAAATTGTAAAAAAAATTATAATGAAAATGTAGGTTGATATAGTTGTGTCAGTCAAAGATACTGCATCCACAGCTCTACTAATAGACAGAGGTGCCTTATTTTTTCATTGTCCCACTCTTTGCAACTGTGTGAAAGTTATAAAGGAGGGGTCAGAATGGTTGGGGTGTGGAAGTTTAGGTGTACACAGGAGGGGTTAGAGTGGTTGGAGTGTGGAAATTTAGGTGTACACAGGAGGGGGGTTAGAGTGGTTGGGGTGGATGGAATTCACTGTGGGGATGTGGACTGAGGTACTGCTGTTGTGGAAAGTGGAGACTGAGCAGTAGGGGCAGGAGCTGGAGGTTGGTATTGGGCAGTAGGGGGATGGCAATGTATGTGGCCCAGTGTATGTGACTGGGTGGGTGTGTGTGTGCAGTTGGTGTGGGTGGCAATGTATGTGGCCCAGTGTATGTGACTGGGTGGGTGTGTGTGCAATTGGTGTGGGTGGCAATGTATGTACTCACCTATTTGTACTCACCTATTTGTGGTTGCAGGGGTCGAGTCATAGCTCCTGGCCCCACCTCTTCACTGATTGCTACTAGGTCCTCTCTCTCCCTGCTCCATGAGCTTTATCAAACCTAGTCTTAAAACTATGTATGGTTCCTGCCTCCACTACGTCGCTCTCTAGGCTATTCCACTTCCTGACAACTCTATGACTGAAGAAATACTTCCTAACATCCCTTTGACTCATAGGAGTCTTCAACTTCCAATTGTGACCCCTTGTTTCTGTGTCCCCTCTCTGGAACATCTTGTCTCTGTCCACCTTATCTATTCCTCGCAGTATTTTATATGTCGTTATCATGTCTCCCCTAACCCTCCTGTCCTCTAGTGTCGTCAGGCCGATTTCCCTTAACCTTTCTTCGTAGGACAATCCCCTTAGCTCTGGGACTAGTCTTGTTGCAAACCTTTGCACTTTCTCTAATTTCTTGACGTGCTTGACCAGGTGTGGGTTCCAGACTGGTGCTGCATACTCCAGTATGGGCCTGACGTATATGGTGTACAGAGTCTTGAATGATTCCTTAGTGAGGTATTGAAACGCTATTCTTAGGTTTGCCAGCCGCCCGTATGCTGCAGCAGTTATCTGATTGATGTGTGCCTCAGGAGATGTGCTCGGTATTATACTCACCCCAAGATCTTTTTCTTTGAGTGAGGTTTGCAGTCTTTGGCCACCTAGACTGTACTCTGTCTGCGGTCTTCTTTGCCCTTCCCCGATATTCATGACTTTACATTTGGCAGGGTTAAATTCAAGGAGCCAGTTACTGGACCAGGCTTGTAGCCTGTCCAGGTCTCTTTGTAGTCCTGCCTGATCCTCGACTGATTTGATTCTTCTCATTAACTTCACATCATCTGCAAACAGGGACACTTCTGAGTCTATCCCTTCCGTTATGTCATTCACATATACCAAAAACAGTACAGGTCCTAGGACTGACCCTTGTGGAACTCC
>WNWK01028023.1:0-25758 GCA_009830355.1 Cherax destructor | reverse complement strand
TACCTTTTTGGGGAGTTAATATATACATCACGAGAAAAAAAGCCCCCGGGGAATTTTCATTGATCCCAAAGCTTTTGTGGGGGCCCGATTTACGGGAAAAAATTACCCCCCTATGGTATGGGGGGCACCCCTCAACTCCCAAAGTCTCCTTAGCAACAGAAGCCAATACTTCAAAAATGGGGAACCCCAAAAAAATTTTAATTTTTGGGCCCTAAAGGAATTCCCCCCCTATTCCTCATTTACAAAATGCCCCCAAGCCCAAACTACTAAAACCCATTTTTTTGAGATGACACAACATGTCTTCCCCCCCAAAAACCAGTTTATCCAAACCCTGTTAATGCCGAATTCAAAAAATATCAACAGGGATCCCCCCAAAAGTTACCTAAATACTGACAAACCTACTTAAAAGGGTTTGGGAAAGCCAAAATTTTTCCCCATTAACAAACACTCAATGGTACACCCATCACAAGACTCACAGGGGGAAAAATTTTTTGGGAACCATTGACGGGCCTTAAATTAAACACATATAAAAAAAATTTTCCCCAAGAAAATCCAAGACAGTGGGAATTATCAAAGATCGCTATTATTTCCCCAATCAGCCCCCTTTTGCACTTATCATTCACTTATCTCCCCGATCTCACCTAGGGAATCGGGCAGGGGGAAAAAAAACGTTAAACCCCCTTTGGGACCACCATAACACAAAAAAAGGCCCCAAAATAGAATAAAACAATTTCCCCCTCTAGACAGCATCCCCCACCAATAAAAAAAAATTAAAAAAACCCCCCAAAACCCGAAAGAACATTCATACTTTTTTTGCCTACAATTTTTAAAAATTTTAAATTAAAAAACCCTTTGCTAAAAACTCTCCTCCCAACTTTAATGGCCCCAGCCACAAACAAGCACAGATCACTTTTTGATATACCCTGTGTTCATACAACCTATGAAAAATTTATAAAAAAGGGAGAATCGGGAATTAAAAGAAATATTAAGAAAACTTGTTAAAAAAAAAATTTTTGACTCAACTAAAAACCACCTATCCCCAAAAAACTAAATGATCTTTATAAACTACTTTAAAAAATCCATTTTTTTTTTTCCCATACGAAACCTCAATTTTTAATAAATTTTACTATTATGTTCCCCACTATATTATAAGTTAATGTCAAAATGCTCAATGTTTTTTTCCTTAAGATAATTCAACCCCCTAACACAAGAATTTTAAACCCCGAAAACAAAAATTTATTATATAATAATTTAAACATAAAATTTCATCATATTTAATTTTAAAATAATTTTTCGAATAAACCAATAAATTTTCTAATATTAAGTAATATTTTTTAAGGGCTAGAATGGGGCCCCCCCAATCCCTGGCATGTCGTGGCTTTTTCACTAAATTTTTAAAAATTTAAAAACCCAACCCTTTTAATCTGAAACCAATGAAATAAAAAATTTTTTTGTTTGTTTGTTTGAAATTGAAAAAAATTTTTTTTTGGAAAAAGGGGTTAAAAATGATGACGCACTAGTGAGCTTTTTGGGCACTGACTGAGCCTGTCCCAGGTTTAATAGCCCAAACCCGGGAAAAAAATTTCCCAAATATATACTAGTGCCATTGATAAATAAGAGGGCAGTTCAATAATCTATATTTTTTTAAAAAAGTGATAATTAAAGAAAATATAGATCGCATTTGTGAAATTTTGAGGGACATTTTCTGGGAATCGGGCTTGTTCCTTTCACCAGTTTATGTACTAAAACGTTTTTCCCCCAAAACCAAAAATATTTAGTTTGTTAAGAAAAATTTTAAAATGGGGACATCGCAAAGGGTTTTTTGGGGGGAAAAAAATTTTCCTTTTTTTCTAAAGGGGAAAAAGGGAAAATTTTTTTATTATTATTATTATTATTATTATAATCATAAAAAAAACTAAAACCCCTTTAAAGGGGGGAAATTAAAGGTAAGAGGGCAGGTAGCCACAAGGCAAAACATTAACCCTTTTGGGAAAACCATAAAACTTTCTTTTTAAAAAATTAAAAAAAAATTTTTATCAAAAACAAAATATTTTTTTGATTGTTTTAAAACCCCCTTTTGTCAGTCCCCTTTAAAATTGGGAGTTGTCCCCCCAAAACTTTTTCCAAAAAATTTAGCGGTTCAAATCTAGTGGGGGAAAGTGGTGGCCCCAACCTGAGAGAATGGGTCTGGGGGTCAGGGGGGGTGGAAAAAAAAAAGGAGCCAGTAGGCAGGGGAACCCATTTCAGTCGCCTTTTTTCTTTCCCCCCCGGGGAAATACCCAACCCCGGGGGAAAAAGGGGAAAAAAATTTTCCCGGGCGTTTTTGGGAAGGTTTGGGAAGATGAATTTATGGTTTTTAGGAGTTTTGGAAAACAACCCCGGATACCGGGAAAAAATTTTGGGGAAAAAAGCGACCCTCCCCAACCTCGGGGTTGGGCCCCCCCTTTTTCATGAGAACATAAGAAAGGAGGAACACCAATGGTGTTGGCCCAAAAACCAGGGGTCCTTCACAAATCCAACCCACTAACAGAATAAACCCACCCAAACAAAAGCTTTTATAATTTATTTTTTCGTTTAAAAAACCCCCCCAAACCCCCCCACTCGTTTTATCCAACCTTTTTAAAATACCCCGGGCCAAACCCCACTAGGGGGGGTTCCCCATCAACTACCCTATTAGCAAAAAACCCCCACTTTCCCTGTCCTTTAAACAAACTTGTTTTTAACCATTATTTAAAAAAAGGGAAAAAATATTTTCCCCCAATCCGACCGATGTGAATGGTGATAATAGTGATAGTGATTATGATATCCAAACTCTTTTAATACAGTTCCCTGCGACAGGGGGAAAAAGGGAAAAATTAAAAAAAGGCCCCAAAAAATCGTTCATGCTCTGGGGGCCATAATGCATTTTAAAAGGGGAAAAGGGTACATTTTTGGGGGCCCTGGTCCACACCGGAACAGATGGGGGAAAAAAAAAGGGCATTGTTACAATTTGGATGGGGTGTGCCCACAGATGGTGGTGGTGCCCTGCACCCCGAGGGGCCCCGCAGCCCAGCCCGGGGCCCCCCACTGACTCAGCACTCCACAAAAATACCCCACCAACCCGCCCCAAACCCCCAAAACCTGTTAAAGTATCCAGTACCCACCAGCAGACCACACTGGGGTTGGGGGGACAATTTTTTTCCCAACCCATCACTTTGATGAAACTCAAAAGTGGAAATGTCCATCTTTAAAAATGGGGAAAAAATCCAGAATGGGAAGGAAATTTTGATGAAAAACCCAGGAAAATTGTTAGGGGGGAACATTTTTTTGCTTACACCACAAAACAACCCAAAAAGATCACGCCTACCCAAAAAGGGAAAGGGGACAAATTGGGGTGAGATAATCTGTTCTTTGCCACAAAATGCTTTTTGCCACATGTGAAAGCACTCTGTCACATCATACTGGTCAACAGACCACCTGATTTCAACCCCAGCTTTCAGTGATATAATACCAGTAAATCGATTAATGCTACTATTAAGTATGCTACACTTCTCAGACAAAACCAGGCCTGACAAAAACGACAGGTTATATAAGATTAGGAATGTATTTATGTATCTGAAACAGAAATTCTCTATGTATTTTTATCCCCTCAGGAAGCTTGTTATTGATGAGTCTTTGATTTTGTTCAAAGGTAGACTGTCGTTCAAGCAGTATATACAGTGGACCCTCGGTTAACGAATACCCGGAAATCGTGCAATTATGTAAGTATAATTTTGTAAGTTCTTGTGGAAGTGTATTTTTGGGGGTCTGAAATAGACTAACCTACGTGAAATTTTTCCTTAAGGGAGTAAATTCGTTTCGGTAATGGCACTTGAGCAGACTTCAGGAGTGAAGTTTTACGAAACTCGAGGGTCCCTGTACCAAGCAAGAGGAAATGCTTTGGTATAAAGTTGTTTGTACTTTGTGATTGCTACAGTGGTCTTGCATTGAATATTATTGTGTACACTGGAAGTAATACATTGCAAGATACCAGGAAGTTATATGGTATCTCGGGTGATGTGGTTAGAACAACGATGGAACCATATCGTCATAAGGGGCATACATTATATACTGATAACTGGTACACAAGCCCCTTACACACTAAATTTTTTGCAAGTGAACATGACAGATGTGCGCGGTACAGTGTGTGCAAATCATAGAGGTGAGGTGCAGGCGTTTGCCGCCAATGACATCATGGCATTTCGGTGGCATGACAAATGAGGTGTCACACTGTTGACATCAGTTCACAGAAATGAAATGGCAGACAGTGGCAGGCAGAATAGAGACCAATGAACCCATTCTAAAACCTGCAGCTGTGATGGACTACACCCTTAAAATGTGTTCAGTGGACAAATGTGACATGCAAATTGGGTTTGCTGATTGTGTTCGCAAGAGTTGTAAGTGGTACATGAAACTCTTTTTCCATCTCCTGGACATTTCCATGCTCAATGCTTATATTATGTATAGGATGAGGACCAGAAACAAACCACCATATGGTGAATTTTGTTTGTCTGTCATCAGACAAATATTATTCAAGTACCAAGTAACAACACCTGCAATACAACAGAGGAGTTAAGTTTTGTGTCGTCATTTTTAGATCGCTTAATCCCTTAACTTACTTGCTACACTGTTAATGCTACACTTTATCGCTGGCTGGCGCTATAACCTTTATTGACTCCTGCTGCTTTAGTATTGAACATATCGTAGAATCACTGAAGAAGGCACATTCTCCCCTCTCTCTTCCTCCTCCACTTTGATACTTTGCTACGAGTTCTTTCTTGAATTCTATCATGTTTCTCACCTTCTTTACCAAAGGGCTGACACTAGAAGCTTTCTTTGGACCCATGTTGGCTTATTTAGTAGTTGCAAGCACAAAAAAGAATGGAATATTACGAAATGTATCTCATGAACGCGTGGGGTGATGGTCACTCGTGGAGAAACAATGCCACACTGCCTCTGAATGGTGTGTGGGCGCCTTTGTGTGAACGCGAACAGTGGAAGCCGCTCTTGGATGCATTCCGTACCACCACCGAATGGAGAGGAAAATCACGGAACGTGAGGCTATATTTTGATGAAAAATTGCCAAAGGCAAAATTCATGAACCGCGAGGCTCATGAAACTCGAGGTCCACTGTACCTGAGTAAACTTACTTATTCTTTGAGACATGGGAAAATATGAGTTTCCTCTTTTGCTGTGGTACAAGTGAACATGAATGGGATGGCCCAGCACCAGAGGTGGAAGGTTGATGGTCGTCTGGGTTTTCAGCACTATTTCTGGTATCCTGGGCATTGCTTTCTGTCACAAACTCCTCAAAACCATGAGATTCATCTTCACTGACACTTCAGTCTGTTAGAACTATCACTTGGGAAGGAAGAGTCCCATCGCTGAGGAACGAGGTATTCCTTACCACTAGGCATGGTGAACAAGGCGTACTGAATTAGCACTCCCACAATGCACTGCAGCCTCCCTGATTTTTTATACTGAACACACCAACCACGCAGACCCATTCTCTCACATGTAGGTCTACCAGCTTTCTCCCACTAGATTTGAAGCCGCTAGAATTTTGGTGCAGTATACGGGACCGACACTGGCTTCCAAGCTGTAATATTATGGAACTGACAGTGAAAGGATTAAGCCATAAGTTGAGATTCATTATGTTTCACCACAGTAAAGTTCATTACAAAATACACAGTTTCTCCTCTAAGACAAGAAGCTTTCTATTTTTCTGGAAATAAGTGACTAAGGTGGCTATATGCCACAGTAAGTGTTTGGTGTAGATGAAAAGGGATTTTTTTTCGGGTTGTAAGAGAATTTAGTTGGCAGCTCTAGCACATATTGGTGTTGGTCCTGCTGGTACACACATTTCCCTCCAAACTTTCAATAATTATATGATAACAAAAACTGAGGAGATACCACAAGTAGAGTTCTGCTCCTTTAACCCTTTCAGGGTCCGTGCCGTAGTTTTACGTCATGAGCTCAGCTCACTCAGATAAGCCGTGAGTGGTAAATTTGGGCCTAGATATAAGAGAATACATCTATGTGGTAAGTGTGCACCACATAAAACAAATCCTGCAACACAGTGTATAATGAGAGAAAAACTGAGACCATAATTTTTTATTAAAACAGTGATTTTGCAGTTTTTTTTTGTATGCTTTTTATAGTTGTATTTGTGATTTCTTGGTCTCATTTGATAGAATGGACGATATATTACAGAAATAGATATGATTTTGATTGGTTTTAGTACTGGAAATGGCTTGAAACTGAGCTCAAAGTTGCGGAAATGTTAAATTTTTGCTGATGTTCAAGAATAAACAAGTGACCTCACACGTCTAATACACACCAGCTGGTGGGTCTAATATATGTTCACAAATGTGGAGATATTATTTATACAATTATTACAATATTGCATAACAGTAAATCTTCCATTTTTAGGTTTGAATAAAAATTAATTATGTGAATAAAAAATAAAAATGGAATTCATTTGTAAAGACTGAAAACGTAACTAATGAACAGATGAAATGTTAGTTTAGTGCCAGGAATGCCTGCATTGTTTATTCTGCACCCTATTTTGAAATTGGAATATGTATGTATTTTGAACTTTAAGTTAAATTGGTTAAATTACCAATTTCCAATCACTTTATTTTGTAGTTGAAACAGTTGACTGGGCGATTTCTTGTGCTCAATCGATAGAATAGAAGTAATACTAGTGAAATAGCTAAGAATTTGGCCGACTGGAATAATGTAATTGGCCTAAAATGGAGTCAAAGTCGGCAAAATGCCGACGAGTAAATATCGCTAACGCATCAAAATTGTGAGAGCATAATTTTGTCAATTTTCCATCAAATTTCGTACTTTTGTTTTATTAACTTCAGAAAACGATTCTCTACCATTTCATAAGAAAAATAACAAATTTTTTTGAAAATTCTTGGACCCTGGTGCACACTTTGAAATTTGGCCTCTGGACCTGAAAGGGTTAACAACATAAAAGTAGTTACCAAGTGATGCATGAGCAAAGAGTCCAAGGGCAGGGGGAAGGGGAAGGATGGGGAGTCACTATTTGAACTGGAAAATGGTTAGGTACCTAGGATTCCTGTTGAATGGGTCTTGTACAATCAAACATCCACTGTATTATTGATACTGTATACCTATATACAGTACTGAAATGTACTCATGATAATGAAAATGAAAAAAAAAACATTAAATTTCTATTATACTAAGTTAGTGCCCAGATCTCATATAGATTTCTCTTTAATTGTAAACTAATTTGTGCCTGGGATATTTAAATTATAAGACATTCTAAATAACGAATTTCAGAAATTTATCTTACTCAGGAAAGATCTAAAAAAGAAATAACAAAATAACATTTATAATTTTTGTTGTTTAGTAAATGTAAAATTAAGAGAATACAGTGGTCCCTCGGTTTTCGTGCATCTCCAAACTCGAACATTTATGTAAGTGTATTTTCGTAAGTGCTGTTGCAAGTGTATTTTTGGGGGTCTGAAACAGACTAACCTACGTGACATTATTTCTTAAGGAAGTAAATTCGTTCGGTAATGGCACTTGAGCAGCATTTTGGAACGAATTTTTGGCGAAAACCGAGGGACCACTGTACTCCAAAATCTAAATTTGGAAAACACACCATATTAGGAGAAAGCATGAGTAAAGGAAACTTTACCTTCTGAATGTAAATTCATATTTTTTCTTTTGTTTAGAAAATTAGGATTTATAAAATATTCTGAATTCAGAATTTTGGAAAACATCTCATTACTTAGGCAGCTACAAATCAGGGTAATTTTTCTATCTAAAATTACATAACTATTTTTGCTAAAACCTGAAATAACTGAATTTCAGAGGTCATTCTGTATTCAAAAAATATTTTTTTACAGAATATCAAGAAAAAACTAACTGAGTGTTTTCTTGTTAATACTACACAAGGAAAAGAGATACGCGACATGAAAAATAACAAAGTACAGTGAACCCCCGAGTTTCGACCACCTCAAAACACGAACAATTATTTAAGTGTAATATTGTAAGTGCTTTTGTAAGTGTATTTTTGGGGGTCTGAAATGGACTAACCTACTTTACATTATTCCTTATGGGAACAAATTCGTTCGGTAATGGCACTTGAACAGCCTTCTGAATGAATTATGGCGAAACTCGGGGTCCACTGTATACAAAGCCTTTTCTAAACGTGTATTCATCAAAACATGATTGATACAATTGCTTAACTTGCCATATTCCTGCTAAAATGTGGTGGAGTGCAGATGAAAATACAATACAGGGTTTTCAAACTGCCCAACATGACTTAATTCAAACTCCACTTTTTTCCAAATAAGAGGCCTGTTTCCCTAAGCCAATGGTATCTCCACTTCCCAACTCTGCTACCACCCATATGCCTCAGTAGATATAGCATGTAAATCCAGAAAGGAGTGAATAAAAATGCAATTCATAAAATTACCAGTAGAAAGAATGAGTTACTTATATGACTGTTTAGAGCACTTGGTATAGTGATCACTCAAGAGAATATATAGAATACTGATCAAAACAACTGCACCATATTATTGTAAATTCAGTATTATATTTAAGCAGTGATAAATTAAAACAGTGCAAAAGTGCATGAATCAGTGAGAATGGACACAATTTTTTCTAGAGTCTTGTGAAAAACTGAGAATACCTGTAATGTATTTCATGTGCTGTCATCATCTATTGTCTAAATTGATCACCCAGCAACACTGAATCAGGTCATTTGCACCCCTGAATGGGGCCCAATGTAGATAATGTATACGTATTTGATGTATATTATCTTTCATATAACTATATAAAGGTGGCCCTCCACATTCTCGAGGGTTAGGGGATCAAGAACCTTGCGAATGTTGAAAATTTGCAAATGTTTGGTGCGCAAATATATTGTAAGGAAATATAATAATAGCATTTACTTAGCCTAACAATACTGCTTCCTTAACCTATTGAACCATGAACAATCATAAAACACATGAAAACATCGTAAAATATTGCATATACATGTAATGGTTTAATAATGAACAAACAAAACACTCACCATTCGTAATGTTAGGCAGACAAACTCTGATGACTTGTAATGATGATGACAATGACAATGATGATGGTGATGGTGATGATAGTTAGCCATGCAGTTACTGATGACAGTTGAATGGAGGTGATTATATGGAGTGTAACTGCATGGCATGATGAGTCTACTGTGTGGATTTTAACTCTTTACTGCCAGCTTCACTGCCGATAACAGGCGGCTGAGCATTCGCGAATGTTTGAAGCTCGCAAAAGTGGAACTCGCGAATGTGGAGGGCCACATGTATTGCTGATATTTTCAATATTAGCTACATTGAAAATATCTTGCTTTATACAGTGGAACCCCGAGTTTCGTACACCCTGAGTATCGTACTTTTCGAGTTTAGAACCGTTTTTTTCCGCTAAATTTTGTCCCAAGTTTCGCACTGTGCCCCATGTTTTGTACCAGACCTGTCCGCGCCTGCACACCTTCCCGCGCAGACATCGTGAGTCAGTCTGGCTTTGTTTCTCCTTGAGTGAACATTACATTATATACTAGGTATTTAAAGTGGCCTAGAGCAATAAAATGCATATACAGTACACTCATTACATAAAATATTTGTAGTCTTAATGGTCGTAACCCTTTGACCGTCGGAGACCCCATTCTGAAACTGTCATTCTATGTCGCAGAATTTTGGAAATTTTTTTTTTTTTTTCTTATGAAATGATAGAGAATCTTTTCCCGATGGTAATGATACCAAAAGTACGAAATTTGATGGAAAACATACGGAATTACGTTCTCGCGAAGTTAACGATGTCGGAGATATATACGCATCGGCGATTTCGCCGACTTTGAGCCTTATTTCCGGATAATTCCATTGTTACAGTCGACCAAAATCATAGCTATTTATTTAGAACTCCATTTGTTCTATCGATTGAGTACAAGAAACCACCAATTTACCGATTTCCACTACCCAATGAAGTGGTCAGAGATTGGCAATTTGGCAAATTTCATGCAAAATAGAAAGGATACCAATTTCAAAATAGGGTCCAGAATAAATAATACAGACATTCCTGGCACTAAAATAAGATTTTCTCTGTTCATTAGTCACGTCTTTAGGCCTCTCTTATACTATTACTCTTGCTTTCTATTTTGATTTTTTATTCACACAAAAAATAGAAGATTTACTATTATGCAGACTACTGCATTATTGTAAAAATGGTGTAAATAATATCAGTGCATTTATGTAAGAATATTAGACTCACCAGTTGATATGTATTGGACGCATGGCGTGATCCATGTACTCTTGAACATTGGCAAAAATTGAACATTTCCACTACTTTGAGCTCAATTTCAAGGTCATTTTCATCATGAAACTAATCAAAATCATCTCTATTTCTGCAATATGTTTTCCATTCTATCAAATGAGACCACGAAAAAGAGAATACAACCATAAATACTATACGAAAATACACCTCAAAGTCGGCGTTTTAATCCAAAAACACGGTCAGAGTTTTTTCTCATTATGCACTGCGTGCTGCAGGATTTTTTTTATACAGCACACACTGACCACACAGACCCATTCTCTCATATGTGGGCCTACCAGCTTTCTCCATTTGATTTGAAGCCGCTAAAATTTTTGAGTATACAGTGGTCCCTCGGTTTTCGCCAAAAATTCGTTCCAGAATGCTGCGCAAGTGCCATTACTGAACGAATATACTTCCTTAAGAAATAATGTCACGTAGGTTAGTCTATTTCAGACCCCCAAAAATACACTTGCAACAGCACTTACGAAAATACACTTACATAAATGTTCGAGTTTGGAGATGCACGAAAACCGAGGGACCACTGTGCAGTGGACCCTCGAAAATAGGCTCCCTTAAATATAGGCGAATTTGAAAATAGGCCACTTTTTTCTGCAAAATATTGGCTTGATATTCGTCCGTTGACTTAAAAATAGGCGGTCATCTGAAACGAGTCCGCGTGGCCTCCAAGTCGCATCCTGGGCACATAAACACCACATTGAGCGTCAGTGTGCCATTGTTTACCAGCGAGTGACCGCCACCCACACATTCATACCATACATTTTGTCATTATTCCATTGTTTTTAGTGCTTGCAACTGCTAAATAAGCCACCATGGGCCAACTTTTTCTCTCTTACAACTCTCTTTAGATCATCATTCCACCAATCGCTCTTCTTCCCTCCCGTAACCACAAACTTCTGCTGAACACTCTAACACTACATTCTTAAACCTACCCCATACATCTTTGACCCCATTGCCCATACTCTCACTAGCCCATCAAACCTCCAATAGTTGTTTATATCTTACCCTAACTGCCTCCTCTTTTAGTATATAAACCTTCATCTCTTTTACTTGCTACGTACTTCTATTTTCCTTGTATCCCATCTACCTTTTACTGTCACTGTAGCTACAACTAAAAAGTGATCTGATATATCTGTGGCCCCTCTATAAACATGTACAACCTGAAGTCTACCCAACAGTCTTATCTACCAATACATAGTCCAACAAACTACTGTCATTATGCCTTACATCATATCTTGTATACTTATTTATCCTCTTTTTCTTAAAATATGAATTACCTCCTCTAAACCTCTGGGTTGTGTAACTGATGGGTATCTAAGTGGTTGGTGATCTTGCTTCTTAGAACCCTCTCAAAGATTTTTATGATACGAGATGTTGGTGCTATTGGTCTCTAGTTCATGGTTGTTTAAGATATTTATTGATGGAGTTGTAAAAGAAGTAAATGCTAGGGTGTTGGGGAGAAGGGTGAGATTAAATTATGAGGAATCAAATACAAAATGGGAGTTGACACAGTTACTTTTTGCTGATGATACTGTGCTTTTGCGAGATTCTTAAGAGAAGCTGCAAGGGTCAGTGAACGAGTTTGAGAAGGAATGTAAAGAAAGTTGAAAGTGAACATAGATAAGAGTAAGGTGATGAGGGTATCAAACAAGTTAGGTAAAGAAAAATTGGATATCACATTGGAGGAAGGGAGTATGGAAGAAGTGAATGTGTTCAGATATTTGGGAGTAGATTTGTCAGCAGATGGACGAGGTTAACCATGGAACTGATGAAGGAAAAAAGGTGAGTGGTGCATTGAGGTATCTGTGGAAACAAAAAGCGATATCCGTGGAGGAAAAGAACAGAATACAGTCATCCCTTGGTTTTCAATTGTCCCAGTTTTCGCTGGTTTTGGTTTTTGCTGACTTTTTTCGTGGAAAAATTGTCTCAGTTTTCACCGATTGTCTCAGTTTTTGCCGATCGTATGAAACCTGTCCACCAGTGCCGCGCACATACAAAGACCGTAGGCCCGCCACCCACACACCACCCATGCACATTGTCGCTCAGTCTAGCATTGTTTATGCTTGAGTGAACATCACCCCAGGAGTTCATACAAAACATTAACAATTCATTGTTTTTGGACCTTGATTATTGCGTGTGACTACTAAATAAGCTACCATGGGCCCAAAGAAAGCTCCTAGTGCCAGTTCTTTGGTAAAGAAAGTGAGGAACACCGTAGAAATGAAGAAAGAAATAATTGAAAAATATGATAGTAGTGTACGTATTGCCGAGCACGCCAGGATATACAAGAAAAACCCATCAACCATCAGTTCCATTGTGGCAAAGAGAAAAGAAATCACGGAAGCTAATGTTGCGAAAGGGTGAATACGATAACGAAACAGAGATCATAAACAATTGAAAATATGGAGAAATTGTTTTTGTTGTGGATAAACCAAAAACTAATAGTGGGTGATAGTGTTGTGCAATCCATCATATGTGAAAAAGCAAGGCAGTTGCATGCCGATCTTGTCACGAAAATGACCGAAACCAGTGTTGATGTTAATGAATTTAAGGCCACAAAGGCTGGTTGAAAACTTCAAGAAACGTGGATCACGTGTTGAAGGCATGGTGAGGTGCCAGTTCAGATAAACATGGGGCTGAAAAATTTGTGCGTGACTTTAAAGAATATGTAGAGGCAGAAGAATTTAAACCCCAACAAGTGTTTGTGACGAAACAGGCCTCTTTTGGAAGAAAATGCCAAGGAGGACCTACATCACGCAGGAGGAAAAGGCAATGCGAGGACACAAGCCTATGAAAGACAGGCTAACTCTAATGTTGTGTGGTAACGCTAGTGGGGATTTCAAAGTGAAGCCTTTACTGGTGTATCACTCAAAAAATCCCAGAGTGTTCAAGAAATACAGTGCTGACAAGAGTAAATTGTGTGTGTTTTGGAAGTCTAATGCTAAGGCATGAGTCACTAGGGAAATTTTCCTGGAATGGTTTAATCAAGTGTTTTGCCCCAGTGTGAAGAAATATCTATTGGAGAATAAATTGCCACTTAAGTGCCTCCTGGTAATGGACAATGCTCCTGGTCATCCTAAAGACTTGGAAGACCAAATGTCTAAGGCTTTCACATTTGTAACAGTGAAGTTCTTGCCTGCTAACACCACTCCTCTCATCCAGCCCATGGACCAGCAGGTCATTGCAAACTTCAAAAAACTGTACACCAAATCAATGTTTGAAAGGTGCTTTAATCTGACCAATGACTCTGAATTGACTGACCCTAAGAGAGTTCTGGAAGGATCACTTCAATATCTTCCATTGCATAGGCCTTATAGATAAAGCTTGGCAGGGAGTGACTTCCAGGACGATGAACTCTGCTTGGAGAAAGTTGTGGCCAGACTGTGTCCCAGAGAGGGATTTTGAAGGGTTTGGGGCTGACCCTGAGGAGCCTATGGAAGTTGTTGAAAGTATTGTGGCATTGGGGACTTCCATGGGGTTGGATGTGAGTAACCAGGATGTGGAAGAGTTGGTGGAGGATGACAATGAAGATCTAACCACTGAAGAGCTGCAAGAGCTTTAGCTGCAACAACAACAAAACAGATCTGAGGAAATTGCTTCAATGAAGGAGGAAGAGAGATGTAAGGTGCCTTCTTCAGAGATTAAGGAGATTTGTGCAATGTGGAGTAGGGTGCATTCATTTGTGGAGGAACATCACCCCGACAAAGATGTTGCAATCCGTCTAGGCAACATGTACAATGACAATCTCTTATCACATTTTAGGGACATTTTAAAGAGACGCCAGACACAGAGCTCTCTGGACAGATATTTAGTGCCACAGGTGTGCAGTTACTCTCAAGCTGGTCCTAGTGGGATTAAAAGACAAAGAAGGGAAGTGACCCCAGATGAGGACTTGGTACCTAGAGTCCTTATGGAGGGGGATTCCCCTTCCAAAAATTAGGGTCTCTTCCCTCTCCCCTCCTCCCTCTCTTCCATCCACCAACATCAGTCTTCAATAAAGGTAAGTGCCACATTCAGTTCATTCATTTGTGCATGTAAATCTATCTTTAAGGCCTCCCCCAAAAAATTTCCAAACTTCTGGGTTTCTGGAACAGATTAATTGAATTTCCATTATTTCTTATGGGGAAAATAATTTTGGTTTTCACCGATTTTGGTTTTAGCTGATCCATCTGGAACGGATTAAAATCGAAAACCAAGGGACCACTGTATACGAGAGTATAGTGGTACCAACACTCTTATATGGGCGTGAAGCATGGGTTGAGAATGCTGTAGCGAGGAGGTGGTGGTTGGAGGTAGTGGAGATGTCATGTTTACAGGCAATGTGTGGTGTAAATATTATGCAGAGAATTCGTAGTGTGGAAATTAGAAGGAGGTGTGGAGTTACAAAAAGTATTATTCAAAGGGCTGAAGAGGGGTTATTGAGGTGGTTTGGACATTTAGAGACGATGGAGAAAAACACAATGACTTAGAGGGTGTATAAATCTGTAGCAGTGAGAAGGAGGGTGTACGGGTCATCCTAGGAAAGGTTGGAGGGAGGGGGTAAAAGAGGTTTTGTGTGAAAGGAGCCTGGACATGCAGCAGGAATTTGTGAGCATGTTAGACATGAGTGAATGGAGATGAATGGTTTTTGGGACCTGACAAGCTGTTGGAGTGTGAGCAGGGTAATATTTCATGAAGGGATTCAGGGAAACTGGTTAGCCAGACTTGAGTCCTGGAGGTGAAAAGTATAGTGCCTGCACTTTCCCCTTCAGTGTGTCCCATAAAATTAGGACTTTAAAACCAGTGTTGGTCCCATAATACAACGCCAAAATTCTAGCGGCTTCAAATCTTGCGGGAAAAAGCTGGTAGGCCTACATATGAGAGAATGGGTCCACATGGTCAGTGTGAGCAGTATAAAAAAATCCTGCAGCAAGCAGTGCATGAGGAAAAAAACCAACGGTGTTTTTGGTTTAACCCGAAAACGGTCCAAACGTATATATACGTTAGTACCGCTACTGCCCCAAACGTATATTAACGTTTTATTTTTCCTGCCTCCAAATTTGGCACGATTGGCCTGAGATGCCTGGTCAGCATAGAATGGGTCTTAGCCTTTGGTGTGCGCTGTATTAAAAAAATCTGGGACCACTTAGTACCTTGTGGGAGGACCAGTTCAATTGAGCGCCAGCTAGAGCAAACAGCGCGGAAAACACATAGGATTCACTGATGTCATGTAGTATTAACTCTCCCATTTTAAGTGGAAAGTGATGTTGACCTCAAGTTTAGTGGCTCTGAGGTGGATATGGCCATAAGGGGTCGAGAAAATATAAAAAACCTTGATAATAACCCGTGTGCAACATTTGTGCAACATCCTTTCAGAATGTCTTATAACATATGCCTGTCTATCTCTGTCTCTGTGTGTCTGTCTCTGTGTGTCTGTCTCTGTGTCTCTGTCTCTGTGTGCTCTGTCTCTGTGTCTCTGTCTCTGTGTCTCTGTGTCTCTGTCTCTGTGTCTCTGTCTTCTGTGTCTCTGTCTCTCTGTCTATCTGTCTCTGTCTCTTGTCATCTGTCTCTGTCTATCTGTCTCTGTCTACTCTGTCTCTGTCTCATCTGTCTCTGTCTTCTGTCTCTGTCTTCTGTCTCTGTATCTCTATCTGTCTATCTCTATCTGTCTGTCTCTATCTGTCTATTCATCTGTCTCTGTTCTCTGCTCTGTCTATCTGTCTCTTGTCTATCTGTCTTCTCTATCTGTCTATCTCTATCTGTCTGCTCTGTCTATCTGTCTTCTCTATCTGTCTCTCTATCTGTCTGTCTCTCTGTCTATCTCTGTCTCTCTGACTCTGTCTTCTCTGTCTTCTCTGACTCTGTCTGATCTCTGTCTGCTCTGACTCTGTCTGTCTCTGTCTCTCTTGACTCTGTCTGTCTCTCTGACTCTGTCTGTCTCTCTGACTCTGTCTTCGTCTGTCTCTCTGACTCTGTCTATCTCTGTCTCTCTGACTCTGTCTTCCGTCTCTCTGACTCTGTCCCGTCTCTCTGACTCTGTCTGTCTCTCTGACTCTGTCTGTCTCTCTGACTCTGTCTGTCTCTCTGACTCTGTCTGTCTCTCTGACTCTGTCTATCTCTCTGACTCTGTCTATCTCTGTCTCTCTGACTCTGTCTATCTCTGTCTCTCTGACTCTGTCTATCTCTGTCTCTCTGACTCTGTCTATCTCTGTCTCTCTGACTCTGTCTATCTCTGTCTCTCTGACTCTGTCTATCTCTGTCTCTCTGACTCTGTCTATCTCTGTCTCTCTGACTCTGTCTATCTCTGTCTCTCTGACTCTGTCTATCTCTGTCTCTCTGACTCTGTCTATCTCTGTCTCTCTGACTCTGTCTATCTCTGTCTCTCTGACTCTGTCTATCTCTGTCTCTCTGACTCTGTCTATCTCTGTCTCTCTGACTCTGTCTATCTCTGTCTCTCTGACTCTGTCTATCTCTGTCTCTCTGACTCTATCTCTGTCTCTCTGACTCTGTCTATTTCTGTCTCTCTGACTCAGTCTATCTCTGTCTCTCTGACTATCTCTGTCTCTCTGACTCTGTCTATCTCTGTCTCTCTGACTCTGTCTATCTCTGTCTCTCTGACTCTGTCTATCTCTGTCTGTCTGACTCTGTCTATCTATCTCTATCTGACTCTGTCTATCTATCTCTATCTGACTCTGTCTATCTATCTCTATCTGACTCTGTCTATCTATCTCTATCTGACTCTGTCTATCTATCTCTATCTGACTCTGTCTATCTATCTCTATCTGACTCTGTCTATCTATCTCTATCTGACTCTGTCTATCTATCTCTATCTGACTCTGTCTATCTATCTCTATCTGACTCTGTCTATCTATCTCTATCTGACTCTGTCTATCTATCTCTATCTGACTCTGTCTATCTATCTCTATCTGACTCTGTCTATCTATCTCTATCTGACTCTGTCTATCTATCTCTATCTGACTCTGTCTATCTATCTCTATCTGACTCTGTCTATCTATCTCTATCTGACTCTGTCTATCTCTATCTGACTCTGTCTATCTCTATCTCACAGGTACACAAATATAATTATACATAGCGTAAATTTCCTAGGATAACCCAAAAAATCCAGACAAAGTGCTTGTAGATATAATGTGTAAACATGATTGGCAAATACGTATTTACACTTGCTCAGGAACCAGACGTGTTGGTTCAGGAGTGGATCTCTCTGAGACGGGAGAGCTAGATGCTAGACGGACAGACAGATAGACAGAGCTTGACAGACAGATAGACAGAGAGCTTGACAGACACAAATAGACAGAGAGCTTGGCAGACAGATAGACAGTTTGACAGATAGACAGACAGATATGTTTGTGTAACAGTGAAAACAGGGGGGGATGCTCATCAAATGTCACCCCTTATCTTATCTTATCAGTGCACCCTTGCGTACGCTCATCAAATGTCACCAATTATCTTATCTTATCACTATCAGCAGTGGACTGACTTGTCTTACATCATGCTTCAAGGGAACTTATTATTCTTATTATTTTCATTATTCTTATTATTATTCCTATTATTATTATTATTATTACTATTTTTTTTTCCTAACAAGTCGGCCGTCTCCCACCGAGGAAGGGTGACCCAAAAAGAAAGAAAATCCCCAAAAAGAAAATACTTTCATCATCATTCAACACTTTCACAACACTCATACATAATCACTGTCTTTGCAGAGGAGCTCAGATACAACAGCTGAGAATTGTCCCTCCCAGCTGTCACTATCCCAGACCCCTCCTTTAAAGTGCAGGCATTGTACTTCTCATTTCCAGGACTCAAGTCCAACTAAATCAATTAACTGGTTTCCCTGAATCCCTTCACAAAATGTTACCCTGCTCACACTCCAACAGATCGTCATGTCCCAAAAACCATTCGTCTCCATTCACTCCTATCTAACACGCTCACACATGCTTGCTGGAAGTCCAAGCCCCTCGCCCACAATACCTCCTTTACCCCTTCCCTCCAACCTTTTCTAGAACGACCCCTACCCCGCCTTCCTTCCCCTACAGATTTATACGCTCTCCAAGTCATTCTACTTTGATCCATTCTCTCTAAATGACCAAACCACCTCAACAACCCCTCTTCAGCACTCTGACAAATACTTTTAGTAACTCCTCACCTCCTAATTTCCACATTCCGAATTTTCTGCATAATATTTACACCACACATTGCCCTTAGACAGGACATCTCCACTGCCTTCAGCCTCCTCCTCAAAACATTGCTGGGACCTATAAATACTTTGTATATATTCCTAGACAATAGTAAATGACCAAGGCAGGTGTAAATATCCACCTGTCAGTGTGTTTGTGGCAATTTGAGTACAATTTCAGTACCTAATATTAGTCTTAGAACAAAGAACTACTACTATAAATTGTAATTATCAGAACATAAAAATTACTATATAAAATAATATAAAAACAAGAAAAAAAGGTATATCGGCAACACTTCTGCAAGCAGCAGGACTCGATGTTGCCATCAGGTGAGTATTCAGTGCCAACTTCTCGGCCTCATATATCGGTAAGTACTGAGCCTAATTTTTTTTTTTATCCTATAACACTTAGAAAAATGTGCTCTTTATTTCTATAAAAAAAACTATTTGTTTTTTCAAAGTATTTGGGGCACTGGCGTAGTAAACCTATATACAGTAGAACGTCATTTAGCACGATAGTTATGTTCCTGAAAAAGTCGTGTTAGATAATTTCGTGTTAAATAATTAAAAGAACTAATGGGAAAAATAGGGTTACGTTCCTGGGAGTCCCCAAAAAGCCAAACAAGTTTTTTTTAGACCAACGGATCTTACAAAAATAAAAGTGAATATGTAATTGTAGTTCATTATCGTGATGTATTATGTTGTTTTTACTGCTTAAGACTACAAATGTAATAGAAATAATAGTATTTACCTTAAATTGTGGGTGCTGGTGTTTGTGGATGATTGTGAAGAGAGTGGAGAGTTATGCTGTGGCCCTACTGGGCTGAGGTGGATAGTAGAAGTTCTTGAACTGAAGTCGATGGTTGAACTGAGTGTCTAACTTTAAGTCAGTCAAGTCAGTCAGTCAGTCAGTCAGTCAGTCAGTCAGTCAGTCAGTCAGTCAGTCAGTCAGTCAGTCAGTCAGTCAGTCAGTCAGTCAAGTCATTCAGTAAGTCAGTCAAGCCATTCAGTAAGTCAGTCAAGCCATTCAGTAAGTCAGTCAAGTCATTCAGTAAGTCAGTCAAGTCATTCAGTAAGTCAGTCAAGTCATTCAGTAAGTCAGTCAAGTCATTCAGTAAGTCAGTCAAGTCATTCAGTAAGTCAGTCAAGTCATTCAGTAAGTCAGTCAAGTCATTCAGTCAAGTCATTCAGTAAGTCAGTCAAGTCATTCAGTCAAGTCATTCAGTAAGTCAGTCAAGTCATTCAGTCAAGTCATTCAGTCAAGTCATTCAGTCAAGTCATTCAGTCAAGTCATTCAGTCAAGTCAGTCAGTCATTCAGTCAGTCAAGTCAGTCAGTCAAGTCAGTCAGTCAGTCAGTCAGTCAGTCAGTCAAGTCAGTCAGTCACACAAACTTATGTTTACATCTTTTTATGTGTACTAAGTAACATTTCATTACGGCCACGGGTTATGTCTTGTCTAATATCTTTGTTTTCTTCGTTAATTCAAGATCAAAACACAATTCACTCTTATTCTTCACAAACACAGCTGGCTTGTAGCCAGGACTTCTTGACACGTATGAAATACGTATGAATGCTGGGATGGTGGGGTCCGTGGTGGCTGGGTAAGGCGGGTGGTGTCTGCTGAACCACAACAACAGTAGTAGTAACAAGACTGCTTGTGAGAATGGTTATTTGTTTTTCCTTCCCACAAACTGTAAGTAAGTTTATTCAGGTATACACAGATACAGTTACGAAGATTATCATACATAGCAGCATATGTGTAGAGGACCTAGGATAACCCAAAAAAGTCAGAGTGACAGTATTTCCATTGACTGACTTGGGTTATCCTAGGTACTCTACACATATGCTGCTATGTATGATAATGTATGTAACTGTACTTACCTAATTGTGGTTGCAGGGGTCGAGACTCAGCTCCTGGCCCCGTGTATCTGAATAAACTTACAGTTTGCAGGAAGGAAAAACAAATTCCCTTTTCCTCAAAGCATGAGGATTCTTAGGCAGTAAATAACCATGCGCTCAAAAATTTTCCCCTCCTGCCGAACCGTGTAATATCATCTTTACGTCGTGTAAGATGATAATGTGTCGCAAATCTTAAATCGTGCAATACCGGTAACGTGCAACATAATCTCATGCTAAATGACGTTGTACTGTATACGTTTGGACTGTTTACGGGTTAAAGCAGTGACTTTGTGGTTTATTTTCGTATGGTATTTATGGTTTTATTCTCGTTTTCTTGATCTCATTTGATAGAATGGATGATATATTACAGAAATAGAGGTGATTTTGAATGGTTTACTGATTAAAAGTAGCTTGAAACTGAGCTCAAAGCAGTGGAAATGTTAAGATTTTTGACGATGTTCAAGAGTAAACAAATCACGTCATGTGTCCAATACATGTCAACATGTGGGTCTAACGTGCATTCACGAATGCGTTGATATTATTTATACAATTATGAAGTAGTATGAATAACAGTAAAGCTTCTATTTTTTGTGTGAATAAAAATTCAAAATAAAAAGCAAGTGTAATATAAGAGTGGCTGGAGACATAACTAATGAACAGAGAAAATGTTATTTTAGTGCCAGGAATGTCTACATTGTTTATTCTGGCCCCTATTTTGAAACTGGCCTCTCTTGAATTTTGCATGAAATTGGCCAAATTAGTAATTTCTGATTACTTTTTTGAATAGTTGAAATAGGTAAATGGGCAGTTTCTTGTACTCAATCAATAGAATAAAAGAAGTTCTAGCAAAATAACCATGAGTTTTGTCAAGTGGAACAAAGGAATTGGCCCAAAGTGGGCAAAATCGCTGATGCGTAAATATCGCCGAGACCGCTAACTTCGCTAGAGCGTAATTCCCTAAATTTTCAATCAAATTTCAAACTTTTAGTTTTAATATCTTTGGAAAAAGATTATCATTTCATAAGAATTTTTTTTTTTTAATTCTTCAACACTATGAGCAAGTTTACTAGCAGGGGTCTCAACACTCAAAGGGTTAAAGGAAGGGTTTGGGATATTTCCTGTTTGGAGTGGCATCAAAACTGTCATATCTGGGCACTTCTGCAAAGACAGTGATTATGTGTGAATGATGATGAAAGTGTTTGATTCTTTTTTGGGTCACCCTGCCTCGGTGGGAGATGGCCGACGTGTTAAAACAAATATGTATTGTATATACATATAAACAGTTCTAGAGTTATAAACAAACTCTACAGACTTCTATATTATGGTAGTAAACAGTATTTCTAAATAGGGGAGAAGATGTAGTAATAAAGAATGGTTTAATGGAAGGTGCTGGAGAGTATTTTTTTTTTTTTGGGGGGGATGGGGGGCAAAGAAGACATGAGCGAGATGAAACCTAAATTTTAATTCAGAATTGGTAAAGGCAAACTAAAAGTGAAGATGGATTACATAGAATTAAGGACACTGACAAAATCAATACTGGAAGAGGAAATGTGCAAAGTGCTAAAAGTTAAGCTTCAGTGTGTGTTTACAAAAGAGGACATTTTACATACTGAAGTTCAAAGCTCCAACTAGACAACTGAAAGGAAGAATACTCAAGTAACTAACTGAAGAGGAGGTAAATAAGCTACTACTGGATGTAGACACAAAAAGTACTAGGATCACACAAGACAGAGACCACGAGTCTTAAAAAAATGTACAAGCAAACTGTTATTCTCTTTGAAAAATTTGGGGGACCTAGCTACAAGAAGGTAAACCAGCAGACAAATGCAAAATGGCTCACAATGTGTTGATATTCAAAAAAATGAGATAGGGAGGACTCTTTAAGCTACAGATAAATTTTCTTGACAATCACTGTTGTCAACAATACAGAAAAACAGCTATACAAAAGTGGTTAAAGTAAATGGAGAGAAAAAACTAACTAGCAAACAGCTCTGTTTTAATCAGCAAATTCTTGTCCTCATGTTAAATATATTAAGTTACCACAAGTCACTGAAATTATTCAAGAAAGAAACTGTTGGGCAGACTGCATTTACTTAAATTCATAGTAAGCTTTCGATAAAATTCCCAGCGAGAGACTGATTTAGAAAAGGCAAAGTACTAAACTAGTTATCAAGTTAGTGCTCACAAATACACACACTGTACAAGTAAAATAGTAACTAGTTGCAAGAATGAGCTATGAGATGGATTGGTGTACCATCTTAAGAGCTTGCATATAACCTTGAAAAAACTGTGCACTTTAATTATGAAACAAATGTGTTGAGGTTCTGTCAAGCTAATGTTCAAAAACAAAACTAACACAGCAGCAAAAAACAAACAGATATAGAATTAATTTTTCAAAGAATCTAGAGCACCAACATTTTGTAGAGTAAAACAAGTTACGTACATCAATGTTTGTGTGCATACAAATTTTAACCCTTTCGGGGTCGGTGCCATACTAGTATGTTTTACGCGCCAGGGTCGGTGCCGTACTAGTACGCGTAAATTCTAGCGGCCTCAAATTAAGCGGGAAACAGCTGGTAGGCTTAGGGGTCAGAGAATGGGTCTGCGTGGTGAGTGTGCGCAGTAGGAAAAAAATCGGGCACCCAGTGGTGCATAACACCACAGACCACTACCCTACATTTCTCATAACCAATCTAGGTAACTTGTCCCAAGATATTTCAAAAGTTACCTTCAGACTACATAACGAGTCAGCTGTTAATAACTTTATAACATCTATGATTGACATCGACTGGAAAAATGAGATTGAATCATATTCAGATACTAATGAATGCATCAATAATAACAAAAAAAGGCACAATACTGTGACTGGAACAATACACACACAATCCGCACATATAAAAAGAGAGGAACTTACGACGACGTTTCGGTCTGACTTGGACAATTTACAAAGTCACACTAACACACACGACAGGTGGAAGGGGTATTTATAGACAGGCAGACAGGGAAGGGCACAAGAAAGTGGGGTAATAATGGAGGTAGTAGTGGAAGTGGTAGTAGTAGTAGTGGAGTCAGTCATATTCTAGGAAAGGAGCACTGCAATGAAGCTGGCAGTCCACATGGGTTAGGACAAGAACACAGGGGGGGAAAAGGCAAATAAAATAAAGAAGGACAAATACAAGGCAAAAGAAAAGAAAGAAAAGAAAACCCAGAGGAGAAAGAGGAGAAGGGGGAAGAGATAAAAGGGGAAGGAATCAGGTTAAGTCACGGGTGTTCTGAAGTTTGGAGCATTTAACAATGTAATGGGAGAGGAAAGCATCAACAGACACACAGCCAGGGCTAAGATTCAAACAGGGAAAGTTGTGTATAAGGGAGGATTCAACCAGATGGCGAATGTGAAAGTTAGACGTAGGGCAGACAGTTTTAGCAGTCGGACCGAAATGTCGTCGTAAGCTCCTCTCTTTTTATATGTGCGGGTTGTGTGTGCATCAATAATTTCCTTAAAAAAAAAAACCACCACCTCTATAACAAACATTGCCCTAAAAAAACTAAACAGATCACAGCTAAGAGACTCAACAATCCCTGGCTAACACCCAGCATCCTTAAATCCATTAACAAAAGGCACCAATATGAAAAACAATACAGAAGAGGTCTAATAACCAGAGAACAATCCAAATGCTACTCATCAATCCTTACCAGCCTGATAAGAAAGTCAAAAAAATTATATTATGAGAGCAGATTACATAACATTAAAGGTGATATGAAAAAGACCTGGAAAACCCTATCAGCAATTATAGGAAATAAAAAGATATCTAAGAACAATACCATCAAATTATCAAAAACAGACGAACCCCTACTCTCTCCAACTGAGACAGCAAACAGACTTAATGTTTTCTTCTCCACCATAGGAAAGAATCTAGCAAGTAAAATTCCAAGCTCCAATACACGTCCAACAGACAATCTCACCAACACCTACCCTAATACGCTATTCCTAGCTCCTACCAACCTAATAGAAGTCTCACTCATAATCAACACCCTTAAAAACAAGGCAGGAGAGATAAATAGCTTACCACCTTTTATGTACAAAAGCTTCAAAGGTACTGTCACCAATTATTGCAACACTATTCAATAAATCCATTGAAACCTCCACATTCCCATCAATTCTCAAAATAGCAAGGGTCACCTCGATCCATAAAGGAGGTGATCAAACAAACTTGAATAATTATAGACCAATATCCAATTTACCACTGCTCTCTAAAATCTTTGAAAAATTAATTCATAGACAGATCTATTCCTACCTCATCTCACACAACGTACTCAACCAAAGTCAGTTTGGATTCAGGACCAACAAAAGCACAAATAATGCCATTATACACATGCTAGAGTTAATATATACCGCACTTGAAAATTAAGAAGTTTCACTGGGAATCTTCATTGATCTATGCAAAGCTTTGATACAGTCGATCATGATTTACTGCTTACAAAACTAGCACACTATGGTATAAGAGGGCACTCGCTCAACTACATAAAGTCATACCTCAGTAACAGAAGCCAATACGTGTACACAAATGGAGCGAACTCTTCCACACAGCAAATTACAGTCGGAGTGTACTGGGTCCACTCTTATTCCTCATTTACATCAATGACCTACCTAATGCATCACAATGCCTGCACTTTAAAGGAGGGGTCTGAGATAGTGACAGCTGGGAGGGACTTTTCTCAGCTGTAGTATCTGAGCTCCTCTGCAAAGACAGTGATTATGTATGAGTGTGGTGAAAGTGTTGAATGATGATGAAAGTTTTTTCTTTTTGGGGATTTTCTTTCTTTTTGGGTCACCCTGCCTCGGTGGGAGACGGCCGACTTGTTGAAAAAAAAAAAAAAAAAATAATAATATAATAATATTTTTATTTCAATGCATGTTACAAGTGTACATTGTTATTGGTAGTTACAATTATAAAACTGTAATGTAAGGAGAGCCACTGGCATGCCATAGCATTAGGGGCAGCTTATTCAAAAGACTTATTCACTAAAGACTTAATGCTAGAGAAATTGATTGAGTTTATTCTAGTTCTGTATTATTTAAAATTTCAATCTGATTATACATACAATAAAAAGACAATACAAGAGAAATTGGTTGAGTTTAGTTTAGTTGAATATTTTAAATCAAGTTACAATATGCTGATGCATTACTAGTATAATAACAATACTAGAAAATTTATTGAGTTTCTTCTAGTTATATATTTTATTTCTATTTAACAAAATGATGATACTACAGTGGACCCCGAGTTTCGTAAAAACTTCACTCCTGAAGTCTGCTC
>WNWK01028022.1:0-25759 GCA_009830355.1 Cherax destructor | reverse complement strand
TAACTGCACCTTTAAAAGGCGGGTGTTGTGACCTTAAAAATGTCAGGAACCTTCCCCGCACGCAAAAGTGCGATAAACCACCTCAACTACTGGGAACGCTTGAAGTTCCTAAACCTGTACTCTCTAGAACGCAGGCGGAGAGATACATTATTATATACACATGGAAAATTCGAGGGCTTAGTCCCAAAATTGCACACAAAAATCACTCCCCACGAAAGCAAAAAAACTCGGCAGGCGATGTAACATCCCCCAATGAAGAGCAGGGGGGCCCCTGCACGTTGAGGACAACACAATAAGTGTGAGGGGGCCCAAAATTTTTAACTGCCTCAGCATACATCAGGGGGTTTCCAACAACCCCTGGCTGTCTTCAAGCAGGCATGGACAGGCACCTCGTCGGTACCTGATCAGCCGGGCTGTGGTTCGTACGTTGGACTGCGTGCGGCCAGCAGTAACAGCCTGGTTGATCAGGCTCTGGTCCAACAAGAGGCCTGGTCACAGACCGGGCCGCGGGGGCGTTGACCCCTGGAATTCTCTCCAGGTATACTGTTGTCTAGGCTTCAGATTACTACTTGCGCACTAAAATCACTCCCTATGAAAGCAAAAGATGCAACATTCCTCCAATGAAAAGTAGGGGCGCCACTAGTACACTGAGAGACAGCACAATAAGTGTCAGGGGCCCAAGACTGTTCAACTGCCTCCCAGCATACATAAGGGGGATTACCAATAGACCCCTGGCTGTCTTCAAGAAGGCACTGTGTCAGAAGTGTTACTGATTCCCTATGTAATGTACTTGTGTAGTATATATAGTTAGTAGCAGATATGTTATACATAGGTTCCCTGTCTAGCTAGGCTCCTTGGCTAGCTGTGATGTCATGCAGCCCGCGGATGTAAGCGCTAGGCTGCAGGCTTTTTCTCAGATCCCGTGCCGCTCCTGTTACACCAAGCAGGACAAGCCACGGCTCTTGGGCTCCCTCACAAGACTCTCTCAATACATGTTACCAACCGACCTACTGTGTATTTCTTTGACCGTCCAATATCTCCAGAACACCCAACCGACTACTGGACAGGTACCTAAAGTCAGTACCTGATCAGCTGGGCTGTGGTTCGTACGTCGGTTTACATGCGGCCAGCAGTAACAGCCTGGTTGATCAGACCCTGATCCACCACGGGGCCTGGTATCAAAACGAGCCGCGGGGGCTTTGACCCCCGAAACCCTCTCCAGGTAAACTCTTGGTAAACCACTTAAGGATTGCAGCACATCTGTATTTACCACTTGAGTGATTGTTGAACATCTGTATCTACCACTTGAGTGATTGTTGAACATCTGTATCTACCACTTGAGTGATTGTTGAACATCTGTATCTACCACTTGAGTGATTGTTGAACATCTGTATTTACCACTTGAGTGATTGTTGAACATCTGTATCTACCACTTGAGTGATTGTTGAACATCTGTATCTACCACTTGAGTGATTGTTGAACATCTGTATCTACTACTTGAGTGGTTTTTAAACGCCTGTATCTGGAACATACTAGTTTAGTTACTGTTGTTTCTGGAAAATACTAGTGTAGTTATTGTTGTTACTGGAACATACTAGTGTTGTTACTGTTGTTACTGGAACATACTAGTGTTGTTACTGTTGTTACTGGAACATACTAGTGTAGTTACTGTTGTTACTGGAACATACTAGTGTAGTTACTGTTGTTACTGGAACATACTAGTGTAGTTACTGTTGTTACTGGAACATACTAGTGTTGTTACTGTTGTTAGTGGAACATACTAGTGTAGTTACGGTTGTTACTGGAACATACTAGTGTAGTTACTGTTGTTACTGGAACATACTAGTGTAGTTATTGTTGTTACTGGAACATACTAGTGTAGTTATTGTTGTTACTGGAACATACTAGTGTTGTTACTGTTGTTACTGGAACATACTAGTGTTGTTACTGTTGTTACTGGAACATACTAGTGTAGTTACTGTTGTTACTGGAACATACTAGTGTTGTTACTGTTGTTTCTTGAACATACTAGTGTTGTTACTGTTGTTACTTGAACATACTAGTGTTGTTACTGTTGTTACTGGAACATACTAGTGTAGTTATTGTTGTTACTGGAACATACTAGTGTTGTTACTGTTGTTACTGGAACATACTAGTGTTGTTACTGTTGTTACTGGAACATACTAGTGTAGTTACTCTTGTTACTGGAACATACTAGTGTAGTTACTGTTGTTACTGGAACATACTAGTGTTGTTACTGTTGTTACTGGAACATACTAGTGTTGTTACTGTTGTTTCTTGAACATACTAGTGTAGTTACTGTTGTTACTGGAACATACTAGTGTTGTTACTGTTGTTAGTGGAACATACTAGTGTAGTTACTGTTGTTACTGGAACATACTAGTGTTGTTACTGTTGTTAGTGGAACATACTAGTGTAGTTACTGTTGTTAGTGGAACATACTAGTGTAGTTACTGTTGTTAGTGGAACATACTAGTGTAGTTACTGTTGTTAGTGGAACATACTAGTGTAGTTACTGTTGTTACTGGAACATACTAGTGTAGTTACTGTTGTTACTGGAACATACTAGTGTTGTTACTGTTGTTTCTTGAACATACTAGTGTTGTTACTGTTGTTACTTGAACACACTAGTGTTGTTACTGTTGTTACTGGAACATACTAGTGTAGTTACTGTTGTTACTGGAACATACTAGTGTTGTTACTGTTGTTACTGGAACATACTAGTGTTGTTACTGTTGTTTCTTGAACATACTAGTGTAGTTACTGTCGTTACTGGAACATACTAGTGTAGGTACTGTAGTTACTGGAACATACTAGTGTTGTTACTGTTGTTACTGGAACATACTAGTGTAGTTACTGTTGTTACTGGAACATACTAGTGTAGTTACTGTTGTTACTGGAACATATTAGTGTAGTTATTGGAACATACTAGTGTAGTTACTGTTGTTATTGGAACATACTAGTGTTGTTACTGTTGTTACTTGAACATACTAGTGTTGTTACTGTTGTTACTGCAACATACTAGTGTAATTACTGTAGTTACTGGAACATACTAGTGTAGTTACTGTTGTTACTGGAACATACTAGTGTAGTTACTGTTGTTACTGAAACATACTAGTGTTGTTACTGTTGTTACTGGAACATACTAGTGTAGTTACTGTTGTTACTGGAACATACTAGTGTAGTTACTGTTGTTACTGGAACATACTAGTGTTGTTACTGTTGTTACTGGAACATACTAGTGTAGTTACTGTTGTTACTGGAACATACTAGTGTAGTTACTGTTGTTACTGGAACATACTAGTGTAGTTACTGTTGTTACTGGAACATACTAGTGTTGTTACTGTTGTTACTGGAACATACTAGTGTTGTTACTGTTGTTACTGGAACATACTAGTGTAGTTACTGTTGTTACTGGAACATACTAGTGTAGTTACTGTTGTTACTGGAACATATAGTGTTGTACTTGTTAGTGGAACATACTAGTGTAGTTACTGTTGTTACTGGAACATACTAGTGTTGTTACTGTTGTTTCTTGAACATACTAGTGTTGTTACTGTTGTTACTTGAACATACTAGTGTTGTTACTGTTGTTACTGGAACATACTAGTGTAGTTACTGTTGTTACTGGAACATACTAATGTTGTTACTGTTGTTACTGGAACATACTAGTGTAGTTACTGTTGTTACTGGAACATACTAGTGTTGTTACTGTTGTTACTGGAACATACTAGTGTTGTTACTGTTGTTACTGGAACATACTAGTGTTGTTACTGTTGTTACTTGAACATACAAGTGTAGTTACTGTTGTTACTGGAACATACTAGTGTAGTTACTGTTGTTACTGGAACATACTAGTGTTGTTACTGTTGTTACTGGAACATACTAGTGTAGTTACTGTTGTTACTGGAACATACTAGTGTAGTTACTGTTGTTACTGGAACATACTAGTGTAGTTACTGTTGTTAGTGGAACATACTAGTGTAGTTACTGATGTTACTGGAACTTACTAGTGTAGTTACTGTTGTTACTGGAACATACTAGTGTTGTTACTGTTGTTTCTTGAACATACTAGTGTTGTTACTGTTGTTACATGAACATACTAGTGTTGTTACTGTTGTTACTGGAACATACTAGTGTAGTTACTGTTGTTACTGGAACATACTAATGTTGTTACTGTTGTTACTGGAACATACTAGTGTTGTTACTGTTGTTTCTTGAACATACTAGTGTAGTTACTGTCGTTACTGGAACATACTAGTGTAGTTACTGTAGTTACTGGAACATACTAGTGTTGTTACTGTTGTTATTGGAACATACTAGTGTAGTTACTGTTGTTACTGGAACATACTAGTGTAGTTACTGTTGTTATTGGAACATACTAGTGTTGTTACTGTTGTTACTTGAACATACTAGTGTTGTTACTGTTGTTACTGGAACATACTAGTGTAGTTACTGTTGTTACTGGAACATACTAGTGTAGTTACTGTTGTTATTGGAACATACTAGTGTTGTTACTGTTGTTACTTGAACATACTAGTGTTGTTACTGTTGTTACTGGAACATACTAGTGTAGTTACTGTTGTTACTGGAACATACTAGTGTAGTTACTGTAGTTACTGTTGTTACTGGAAAATACTAGTGTTGTTACTGTTGTTACTGGAACATACTAGTGTAGTTACTGTTGTTACTGGAACATTCTAGTGTAGTTACTCTTGTTACTGGAACATACTAGTGTAGTTACTCTTGTTACTGAAAAAGATAATATCGTGCTCATTAATCTGACTCCCTTACGTTTTATATTAAACTAATTATATAAATTTTATTCAACCCGTTCAAGAAGTAAACGTGATAGAGACTCTTGTACAAAATTTATGAATCTTTCTTGAGGAACCTGTTCTTCAGACAGTCGCTTCTTCAGTCGAATACAGAGGAAAACGTTGGAAGGAGTAAGAGGTAATCAGTCCCTCAGCCTGGAGTCGATGTGTCAATCCATATCAGGTGAGGTGAAGCAGTTGTATGCGGCGTCACCAGTGGTAAAACCCACTACTTGAAGCAGGTTGTGTCTGAAGTTAGGCAAATGTAGAAGAATTCCCTGCATCTAGATCTTAAGATGGTGCTGTGTCTTACAGAATTTGTATTAGACTGAAGAAGTCACTGTGGGGGGAGGGGGGCGAAACGTTTCCAGGATAATATACCAAATGTTGGACGAGTCTTAATTATCAACTTGTCGGTTTTACGAAGCATTTATGCCAAGAATTAGAATTATTGATTATTGAACTTCATGTTCACGTAATTAAACCATTTATCTCGATTAAAGTAAAAATTAAATATACTTATTTTTAGAATAAACTAATTTAAAAATTATCCAATTGGTTCTAATGATCTCTTATAACTGCTGTATAACCTTATAAAATAACAGACTAGTGAGAGGCAACTTGCCATGATCAATCACACTGTATTGGCATCGTAATACATCTTAAGTAGTGAACAGAAAATTGTTCACACAGGTATGGTTCCCTTTGAGAGTATACTTCCTCGAATATACTTTCCTGACAAATGCTAAAAAAATAAGAAATATTTTTTTTTATTATTTTTAACACATCGGCCGTTTACCACCAAGGCTGGGTGACCCGGAAAAGAAGAAACACTTTCATCGTCATTCAGTACATTACTGTCTTGCCAGGGGCGTGCTTACACTCCAGTTATGAAACTGCAACATTAACACCCCTCCTTCAGAGTGCCGGCACTGTACTTCCCATCTCCAGGACCCAAGTCCGGCCTGCCGGTTTCCCTGAATCCCTTCATGAATGTTACCTTGCTCAAACTCCAACAGCACAAGTCCTAAAAACCATTTGTCTGCACTCGCTTCTATCCAACATGCTCACGCACACTAGCTGGAAGTCCAAGCCCCTCGCACACAAAACCTCCTTTACCCCCTCCCTCCATCCTTTCCTATGCTGACCCTTACCCCACCTTCCTTCCACTACAGATTTATAAGCTCTCCAAGTCAATCTATTTCGTTCCATCTCAACAACTCTTCCTCAGCCCTCTGGATAATATTTTTAATAACCCCAGACCTTCTAATTTCCAAACTATGGATTCTCTGCATTATATTCACACCACACATTGCCCTCACACATGACATCTCCACTACCTCCAGCCTTCACCTTCTTGCATCATTCACCACTCATGCTTCACACCCATATAAGAGCAATGGAATTATTATACTCTAATACATTTTCCTTTTTGCTTCCATGGATAACGTTCTTTGTCTCCACAGACTCCTGAGTGCACCACTCACCTTTTTCCCCTCACCAATTCTATGATTCGCCTCGTCTTTCATAGACCCATCTGCTGACAAGTCCACTCCCAAATATCTGAATACATTCATCTCCTCCATACTCAATAACAAAAACATACAATGGGATCAAGTCAACCATGTCCTAAATGAAACATGCTGGGAAGGTATCTTAAACAACACGGATCCGAACCTTTGCCTAGAAAAAATTAACTCTGTGGTTCTTGAGATCTGCTCAAGACACATTCCATTAAGAAAATATGTAAACTAGAAAGAGAAGGACTCTCCCTATACAAACGAAGGCGAAGAATCACAGCTGCTGAGAGGGGCCAATATATATGATATAAGAAGAGGGGCACTGGTCAGTGAAATAGCAAATGTAGAACTTAAGCTGAAGGAATTTTACAAGAGACAAGAATCTCACGAAGAACTAAAAGCCATAAAGGAAATTGAAAAAAAAAAAAAAAATTATCTTATGCCAAATCTAAGGGTAAAACAACATCCAGTATTGGGCCTCTGCTTAGGCGAGATGGGACCTTCAGAGATGACAGCCAAGAAATAAGTGTTCAGTGAGCCGCTGCCCAGACTAAGCGTCGACAATTCAAATGAATTCTTTATAAACGACACCCAAAATTTGGTCATCTCAAAATTCTCTGATATTATCCTAACACCACAGGACTTTGAAAAGGCAATAAATGACGTGCCCAAGAACTCTGCCCCACACCAAGATTCATTGAGCTCCGTGTTCATCAAGAATTGCAAGAAGCTCCTATCGCCTTCAGCATTCTTTGGAGAGAGAGCATGGACACAGGGGTCATCCCACACACACTAAAAACAACAGACATTGCCCCACTCCACAAAGGTGGCAGTAAGCAATTACAAAGAACTACAGACCGATAGCACTAACATCCCATGTCAAAAAATCTTTTTAAGGGTTTACCTGGAGTTTACCTGCAGAAGGTTTCGGGGGTCAACGCCCCCGCGGCTCGGTCTGAGACCAGGCCTCATGGTGGATCAGGGTCTGATCAACCAGGCTGTTACTGCTGGCAGCACGCAAACTGACGTATGAACCACAGCCCGCCTAGTCAGGTACTGACTTTAGGTGCCTGTAAAGTGCCTTCTTGAAGACAGCCAGGGGTCTATTGGTAATCGCCCTTATGTATGCTAGGAGGCAGTTGAACAGTCTTGGACCCTGGACACTTATTGTGTTGTCTCTCAGTGTACTCGTGGCGCCCCTGCTTTTCATTGGGAAATGATGCATCTCCTGCCGAGTCTTTTGCTTTCAGAGGGAGTGATTATCGTGTGCAAGTTTGCTACTAATCCTTCTAGTATTTTCCAAGTGTATTTCATCACTTATCTCTTTCGCCTGCGTTCCAGGGAATACAGTTCAAGGGCTCTCAACCGTTCCCAATAATTTAGGTTCTAAGAAGGTTCTAAGAAGCAAGATCGCCAACCACCTAGATTCCCATCAATTACACAACCCAGGGCAACACGGGTTTAGAGCAGGTCGCTCCTGCATGTTCCAGCTACTGGACCACTATGACAAGGTCCTGGATGCTATAGAGGATAAACAAAATGCAGATGTAGTATACAAAGACTTTGCAAAAGCCTTCAACAAGTATGACCATGGTGTAATAGCACACAAAATGCGTAATAAAGGAATAACAGAAAAAGTTGGTAGATGGATTTATAACTTCCTGACAAATAGAACACAAAGAGTAACAGTAAACAAAGTTAAGTCTGAGGCAGCCACGGTGAATTGCTCTGTACCACAAGGCACAGTACTCGATTCCATCTTATTCCTCATCCTCATATCTGACATAGACATGTAAGCCATAGACATGTAAGCCATAACTCCATGTCCCCCTTTGCGGATGACACCCGAATTGCAATGACAGTGACCTCCATCGAAGACACCGCAAGACTCGGAGCGGACATCAACCAAATCTTCAAATGGGCCACTCAAAACAATATCTACTTCAAAGAAGAGAAATTTCAACTACTCATATATGGAAAACTTGAAGATATTAAAACTCTATAAGGGTATACAACAAGTTCTATCAATACAGTTGAGCGAAAATGTAATGTGAAGGACCTGGGAGTGATCATGTCAGAGGATCTCGCCTTCAAAGACCACAACAATGTATTTACCGCATCTGCTAGGAAAATGATAGGATGTATAATGAGAACCTTCAGAACTAGGGACGCCAAGCCCATGATGTTTCTCTTCAAATTACTTGTTCTCTCTGGGCTGGAATACTGCTGTACATTAACTGCCCCCTTCAAAGCATGTGAAATTGCTGACCTGGAGAGTGTACAAAGAACTTTCACCGCACACAAGTAAGACAAGGCATCTAAATTAGTAGGAATGGTTGAAGTCCCTTGATTTATATTCCCTGGAACGCAGGCGAGAGATATACATGATAATATACACTTGCACACGGAAACTTGCACACGAAAATCACTCCCTATGCAGGAGATGCAACAATCCCCCAATGAAAAGCAGGGGCGCCACGAGTTCGCTGAGAGACAATACAATAAGTGTCCGGGGCCCAAGACTGTTCAACTGCCTCCCAGCATACATTAGGGGGATTACCAATAGACCCCTGGCTGTCTTCAAGAAGGCACTGGACAGGCACCTAAAATCATTACCTGACTAGCCGATCTGTGGTTCGTACGTCAGTTTGCGTGCAGCTAGCAGTAACAGCCTGGTTGATCATACCCTGATCCACCACGAAGCTTCGTCTCAGACCGGGCCTCGGGGGCGTTGACCCCGAAACTCTCTTCATGTATACTCACTCCAATCTAATATCCAATCCATCATTACCTAATTTTTCTGATATCCTCGTCACCTTACTCTTTCCTATATTCACTTTAAATTTCCTTTTTTTACATACCCTACCAAACTATAATAATAATAATAATAATAATAATAATAATAATAATAATAATAATAATAATAATAATAATAATAATAATAATAATAATAATAATACATTATTGAGACATGGTACAGTGATACATGGTTGGGTAGACATGATACATAGTTATTGATGAGATGTACATGCCAAAAGCCCCTAATATGCTGTGCATTGCGGGCATTCTTAGGACTACTTTATTCTAGTCTACATGGTAAAAAGTTATGGTTGATAATTTATAAAATAAGTATAATTGTGTATCTAAGTTATAAAGTTTAAATATAAGTTGGACATATCAATTAATTGTAGCAATGCAACTAATTGAGTGAGATAACAATTTAAAACAATTAATTGCAATGCAGTTACAGTTTACGTGGTCATTATAATGTAAATGTTATAGAAACAATTAGCTTAGTATGTATTATTCATAACAGTTTTTTACATTTAAGTGATTAGTAAGTTTTTTACATTTAAGTGATTATTCTACTTTGTTGGGAATGTTTGATATTGAGCATTTAGGTTTGGGTGAGAAGGTGGTTTTTTAGCGTCGTTTTGAATTGGGTTACAGGTAGGGTTTCTTTGGCAATGACAGGTAATGAATTCCAAATTTTCGTGCCTTTTATATGCATTGAGTTTTTACATAGTGTTAGATGGACACGGGGAACATCGAGGAGTGATCTGTGTCTAGTGTTATGGTCATGTGTCCTGTTAAAATTGGTAAGGAGAAGTTTGAGTGGTGGGTTAATATTTGCATAGAGTGTTCTATGTATGTAATAGGCACAGTAAAAAGTATGAATGTCTTGTATGGTGAGTAAGTTTAGGTTTTTGAATATTGGTGGATTATGTTGTCTGGAGTGTGAATGTGTTATCATTCTAACTGCTGCCTTTTGTTGTGTTATTAGTGTTGTGTTATTGATGTAGAGCCCCATGCGCAGATTCCATAGGTGAGGTAGGGGTAAATGAGTGAGTGATATAGGGTAAGGAGAGCTGGTTGTGGAACATAGTACCGTATCTTGGATAGTATTCCCACGGTCTTTGAGACTTTCTTGGAAATTTGTTGTATATGTGTCTGAAATTTGAGGCCACTGTCTAGATGGATTCCTAAGAATTTTCCCTCTGTGAGTTTTGTGATAGGGGACCCGTTTATCATTATGTTAAGTGGTGCGTTTGTAGCTCTGTTCCCAAACTGGATAAAATATGTTTTATCAATATTGAGAGTAAGTTTGTTGGTCATCATCCAGGTAGATATTTTCTGCAATTCAGTATTTCCAGTGTTGGCTAGTATGTCTGGGCTTGGGTGCGAGATAACGTATGTAGTGTCATCTGCAAATAGTATGGGTTTGAGTAGTTGAGATGGATTTGGTAGGTCGTTAATGTAAATGAGAAAGAGAAGTGGGCCAAGAACACTTCCCTGTGGGACACCTACGGTAATAGTTTGCGCGGTGGAGCTAGCTCCATTTGTGTACACATATTGGTTTCTGTTGCTAAGGTATGATTTTAGGTAGTTGAGGGAGTGTCCTCTTATACCATAGTGTGATAATTTTAGGTGTAACAGATCATGGTCAACTGTATCAAAAGGTTTACGTAAATCAATGAAGATTCCCACTGGGATTTCTTTTTTCTCAAGAGCGGTGTAAATTATTTCTAACATGTGTATAATGGCATCATTTGTATTTTTATTAGGCCTGAATCCAAATTGACAGTGGTTGAGTACGTTGTTGGAGGTGAGGTAGGAATATATTTGTCTATGAATTAATTTTTCAAAGATTTTGGAGAGAAGGGGTAAGTTAGATATCGGCCTGTAGTTATTCAGGTCTGCTTGATCTCCTCCTTTATGTATGGGGGTAACCCTCGCTATTTTGAGTATTGATGGGAAGGTAGAGGATTCAATGGATTTGTTATAGAGTGTTGCAATAATTGGTGAGAGAACTTGAGAGGCTTTTTTGTATATAAAAGGTGGTAAGTTATTTAGGTCACCTGCTTTGTTTTTTAATGTGTTGATTATAAGTGAAACTTCTACCATGGGAGCCTAGTAATCGTGCTTCTTTTATATCTGTCACTGGTACATTAACGTTTATTTGATCTTTGATGATCTGTAAAGTAATGTCTTTACTGTCTTTACTGTAATGTCTTTAATGTCTTTACTCATCAACCATCCTCGGCAACTTCTCTTCAGAATATTCCAAAAGCACAAAATCATCAGCAAAAAGCATCTGTGACAACTCCCACATGTATTAGATTCTTTATCTTTTAACCCCACACCTCTTGCCAACACCCGAGGATTCACTTCTCTTACAACTCCATCTATAAATATATATAATAACCATGGTGACATCACACATCCTTGTCTAAGGCCTACTTTTACTGGGAAATAATCTCCCTCTCTCCTACATACTCTAACCTGAGCCTCACTATCCTAGTAAAAACTCTTCACTGCTTTCAGTAACCTACCTCCTAATCCATACATTTGAAACATCTGCAACATTAGCGCCATATCCACTCAATCATTCGCCTTTTCTAAGTCTATAAATGCTACAAAAACCTCCTTACCTTTATCTAAATACTGTTCAAATATATGTTTCACTGCAAACACTTGGTCTACACCCCCCTACCCTTCCTAAAGCCTCCTTGTTCATCTGTTATCCTACTCTCCGTCTTACTCTTAATTTGTTCAATAATAACTCTACCATACACTTTACCAGGTAAATTAACAGACTTATTCTCCTTTAATGATTACAAGCCCGGCCAACGAAGAAGAGTGCCCATTGCCTTAATACAAAGGAACTGTGTGTATGCTCTCTGCCAATCCCCAGTAACTTACTCTCTTCCATACATTTATTAAATAAAAGGACTAACCACTCCGAAACTATATCCCCACCTCCTTACATTTCTGTCTTTATCCCATCAGTTCCAGCTGCTTTACCGGTAACTCTTTCATTCTACGCACTGCCTCATGCTCTTTCCCCACACTCACAGCTAGCTTTTCCTTACTCCTACAAGATGTTATACCTCCCTGCCTAATACAAGAAATCACAGCTTCCCTATCTTCATCAACATTTATCAGTTCCTCAAAATATTCCCTCCATCTTCCCGATACCTCTAACTCTCCGTCTAATAAATCTCCTCTCCTATTTTTAACTGTCAAATCCATTCATTCTCTCAGGCTTCCTCAACTTATTAATCTCACTCCAAAACTTTTTCTTATTCTCAACAAAATTTGTTGATACCATCTCACCCACTCTCTCATTTGCTCTCTTTTTGTATTGCTTCACCCCTCTCTTAACCTCTCTTTTTCTCTCCATATACTCCTCCCTCCTTATATCACTTCTACTTTGTAAAAAAATCTCATATGCTAACTTCTTCTCTCTTACTTCATCATTCCACCAATCACTCTTCTTCCCTCCCGCACCCACTTACTTATCATTTACACCTGACACCACAAACTTCCCTACCACAATCTCTATAACCGAGACTCGAACAGTAATGACAATAAGGGAGGGGGAGAAGCAGACAACTTGTCAGCAAGTGTGTGAAAGGACTGTGTGTGGGAGGATTGTATGTGGGAGGACTGTATGTGAGAGGACTGTATGTGAGAGGACTGTGTGGGAGGACTGTGTGGGATGACTGTGTATGGGAGGACTGTGTGTGGGTGGACTGTGGTGTGTGGCTGGTGTGAGAGAGGACTGTGTGTGGGAAGACTCTGTGTGGGAAGACTGTGTGTGGGAAGACTGTGTGAGGGAGGACTGTGGTGTGTAGCTGGTGTGAGGGAGGACTGTGTACTCACATAATTGCACTCACCTAATTGTGGTTGCAGGGATCGAGACTCAGCTCCTGGCCCCGCCTCTTCACTGTCCGCTACTGGGTCTCTTCTCTCCCTGCTCCTTGAGCTTTATCATACCTTGTCTTAAAACTATGTATGGTTACTGACTCCACTATATCGTTTGCTAGACTATTCCACTTCCTGACTACTCTATGGCTGAAGAAATGCTTCCTAACATCCCTTTGACTCATCTGAGTCTTCAGCTTCCAATTGTGCCCCCTTGTTTCTGTGTTCCCTCTCTGGAACATCCTGTCACTATCTACCTTGTCGATTCCCCGCAGTATTTTGTATGTCGTTATCATGTCTCCTCTAACCCTTCTGTCCTCCAGTGTTGTTAGTCCTATTTCCCTCAACCTTTCTTCATAGGACAGTCCCCTGAGCTCTGGAACTAACCTTGTCGCAAACCTTTGCACTTTATCTAATTTCTTGACGTGCTTGACCAGGTGTGGGTTCCAGACTGGTGCTGCATATTCTAGTATGGGCCTGACGTACACGGTGTACAGTGTCTTGAACGATTCCCTATTAAGGTATCGGAATGTTAATCATAGGTTTGCCAGTTGCCCATATGCTGCCGCAGTTATCTGGTTGATGTGTGCTTCCGGAGACGTGCTTGGTGTTATACTCACCCCAAGATCTTTCTCCTTTAACGAGGTTTGTAGCCTTTGTCCTGTGTGTGGGAGGATTGTCAGTGGGAGGACTGTGGTGTGTAGCTGGTGTGAGGGAGGACTGTGTGTGGGAAGACTGTGGTGTGTAACTGGTGTGAGGGAGGACTGTGTGTGGGGAGGACTATGGTGTATGGCAGGTATGTGGGAGCACTGTGGTGTGTGGGAGAACTGTGGAGTGTTGCAGGAGTGTGGAAGGACTGTAGTTTGTGTGGGAGGATTGTGGTGTATATAAGAACTTAAGAAAGAAGGAACACTGCAGCAGGCCTACTGGCCCATGCGAGGCACGTCCAACTCTCCCACCGACTTAAGAAAATGCCTTGACCTAGTCAGGTCAGTCATATTCACTTAAGAGAGGAGCACGGCATCTGACCTGGTAGCACAAGCTAGTCAGGTCCAACTCAAACCCACCCACACTCACTCATGTATTTATCTAAACTATTTTTAAAACTACACAACGCCTTAGCTTCTATGACGGTACTCGGGAGTTTGGTCCACTCATCCACAACTCTATTACCAAAAAAGTGCTTTCCTATATCCTTCCTGAATCTTAATTTTTTCAATTTAAAACCATTGCTGCGAGTCCTGTCAATGCTAGATATTTTTAGCACGCTATTTACATCCCCTTTATTAATTCCTGTTTTCCATTTATACACCTCAATTATATCCCCCCTAATTCTACGCCTTTCTAGAGAGTGCAGATTCAGGGCCCTCAGTCTATACTCATAGGGAAGATTTCTGATACATGGGATCAACTTTATCATCCTCCTTTGTACGTTTTCCAGTGCATTTATATCCATTCCGTAATACGGTGACCAAAACTGTGCAGCATAATCTAAATGAGGCCTAACCAAAGATATATAGAGTTGAAGAACAACCTGAGGACTTCTATTATTTATACTTGATATGAAGCCAAGGATTCTGTTAGCTCTATTGCGAACACTTATGCACTGTTGTCTTGGTTTCAGATTACTGCTAACCAGAACTCCTAAATCCTTTTCGCAATCAGTAATATTAAGATCTACATTATTTAGTTTATATGTGGCATGGTTATTTTCCTGTCCAACATTTAGAACTTTGCAGCATTTGTCTATATTAAACTGCATCTGCCATTTCTCCGACCACTGCATCAGTCTATTCAAATCCTCCTGGAGTGCTCTAATGCCTTCATTTGAATGAACTGGACCTCTTATTTTGGTGTCATCAGCAAATTTGCTTATGTCGCTATTTATTCCCTCATCTATGTCATTTATGTAAATTGTGAACAACAAGGGGCCCAACACTGACCCCTGTGAAACACCGCTTGTGATGTGCCATCATTCTGATTTCTCCACATTTATGCAAACTTTCTGCTGCCTATTTGTCAACCATGCCTCTACCCAGGAAAAATTTCTCCTATTCCGTGTGCCTTAAGTTTTCTCAATAGCCTCTGATGTGGAACTCTATCGAAAGCCTTACTTAAGTCCATATACACAATATCACATTCAATAAAAATGATCTACCTCCTCAAATACTTTAGTGTAGAAAGTTAGTAAATTCGTAAGACAGGAACGCCCCCTTTGTAAAATCGTGCTGAGATTCATTATGCCTTTCAAGATGGCTACGAATTGCTTCGGCAATTATTGAGTCCATGAATTTACCAACTATAGAGGTAAGGCTTATTGGTCTATAGTTCGAAGCTAAGGACCTGTCACCTGCCTTGTAAATACCGGGGTCACACTTCCTCTACAAGAAATTAGGGAAATCTGGGTCAGTTACAATACCCAGGTAAGTCCAGCCATACCCACATCTAATTACGTAGATGAAGCTAATAAGTAGAAGTGAAATTTAACTGGAGTTACCAATAGATCACGTGACACATGGATGATTCACCCAAAACCAAGTGAGTATCAGTATGTATTTCAGATGATAGTGAAATGCTGAGATATACGCTCCTTTGGGGCAAATTGTATAACAAACTTGTTAATCAATTGCCACTGAGGAAACTGGGACGGCACCCTGAAGGGATTTCCAGGGAGAGGTTGCTGGATATTGTGCTGTTAAAAGATAAGTAATGCTTGTCTAATGTTGGTTTCATGTAGGAAATTGTATTTATCTAACAATTTCTACACATAGCATATGTGATTGATACAATGTTGTGGTCTTTAAAAGTGAGACCCTCTGACATTATCACTCCCAGGTCTTTTACATTATTTTTTTTCACTCTATTGTGTGGTTGAAATTTGTTTAATACTCCGATATAGTTTTAATTTCCTCACATTTTCCATATCAGAGTAATTGAAATTTCTTATATTTGAACTTCATATCGTTTTCTGCGACCCATTTAAAGATTTGGTTGATGTCCGCCTGGAGTCTTGCAGTGTCTTCAATGGTGGACACTGTCATGCAAATTCAGGTGTCATCTGTATATGAAGACACGATGTTGGGGTTTATATCCCTGTCTATGTCCGATATGAGGATGAGGAACAAGATGGGAGCGAGCACTGTGCCTTGTGGAACAGAGCTTTTCACCGTAGCCGCCTCAGACTTTACTCTGTTGACTACTACTCTTTGTGTTCTATTTGTTAGGAAGTTATAGATCCATCTACCAACTTTTCCTGTTATTCCTTTATCACGCATTTTGTGTACTATTACACCATGGTCACACTTGTCAAAGGCTTTTGCAAAGTCAGTGTATACTACATCTGCATTCTGTTTGTCTTCTAGAGTATCCATGACCTTGTCGTAGTTGTCCAGTAGTTAATATAATAATAATAATAATAATAATAATAATAATAATAATAATAATAATAATAATAATAATAATAATAATAATAATAATAATAATAATAATAATAATTATAATAATAATAATAATCTCTTTATTTACTACAAGTACATGCACAAAGTATACAGGCCTAGATGACATCAAGGACATACTACTATATAGAAAACCCCTTGTTATGTTGAGCATTTCGGGCAAATTAGGTCAGTTTTGTCCCAGGATGCGACCCACACCAGTCGACTAACACGCAGGTACCCATTTTACTGATGGGTGAACATTGACAACCGGTGTAAGGAAATACGTTCAATGTTTCCACGCCTTCGCCGGGAATCGAACCCGGACCCTCACCGTGCGAAACGAGAGCTTTTGCCATCAGGCCACGGTGCGCAAGTAGAAGCGACCTGCTTTAAACCATTGTTGCCCTGGGTTGTGTAACTGATGGGTATCTAGGTGGTTGGAGATCTTGCTTCTTAGAACCCTCTCAAAGATTTTTATGATATGGGACGTTAGCGCTATCGGTCTGTGCATGGGAGGACTCAGGTTTGTGGCAGGTCTGTTGTGTGTGGGAGGACTGTGGTGTGTGGGAGAATTGTGGTGTGAGGGAGGTGTGTAGTGTGTGGGAGAACTGTTGTGTATGGGAGGACTGTGTGTGGGAGGATTGTGGTGTGTGGGACGTTTGTGGTGAATGGGAGGACTGAGGTTTGTGGCAGAACTGTAGTGTGTGTGTGGTCTGTAGTGTGTGGGAGGACTATAGTGCGTGTGTGTGTGTACTCACCTAGTTGTACTCACCTAGTTGTGGTTGCAGGGGTCGAGTCATAGCTCCTGGCCCCGCCTCTTCACTGGCCGCTACTGGGTCACTCTCCCTGCGTCATGAGCTTTATCATACCTCTTCTTAAAGCTATGTATTGAGCCTGCCTCGACTACATCGCTTCCTAAATTATTCCACTTCCTGACCACTCTGTGACTGAAGAAATACTTCCTAACATCCCTGTGATTCATCTGAGTCTTCAACTTCCAACTGTGTCCCCTTGTTGCTGTGTCCCATCTCTGGAACATTCTGCCTTTGTCCACCTTGTCAATTCCTCTCAGTATCTTATATGTCGTTATCATGTCCCCCCTAACTCTCCTGTCCTCCAGTGTCGTCAGGTCGATTTCCCTTAACCTCTCCTCGTACGACATACCCCTTAGCTCTCGGACTAGTATTGTTGCAAACCTTTGCACTTTCTCTAGCTTCTTTATGTGCTTGGCTAGGTGTGGGTTCCAAACTGGTGCTGCATACTCCAGTATGGTCCTAACGTACACAGTGTACAGGGTCCTGAACGATTCTTTATTAAGATCTATACAATAGCAAACACATTATAACTTAGAACTAATCAAGAAAATTATAACAGGATTGAATCGACTGAGTAGATAGTAATAACTAATCTTACTATCACACTTCTTGAGTTAATGGTTCTTAAAAGAATTTTAATGGATCTTGAGATAATTGTACAATTTCAACTGACAAAATTGATCGATCGAAAGCGTCGAGTCTATTTCTGTTAAAATATCTTTTGTAAATATATTTATTCCGTCTAAGAATCCGTAGAGTGCATGAATACAGATCGATCGATCAATTTTGTCAGCTGAAATTGTACAATTATCTCAAGATCCATTAAAATTCTCTTAAGAACCATTAACTCAAGAAGTGTGATAGTAAGATTAATTATTACTATCTACTCAGTCGATTCAATCCTGTTATAATTTTCTTGATTAGTTCTAAGTTATAATGTGTTTGTATTGTATAGATTCACCCCAGTGCCACCTGTCTGTTTAGCCTATAGAGTTGTATAGTATGCCGAGACATCAAACGTAACATGGCCGAGCTGTCATGTCAGTAATATGTATACACTTGTGTAGTGTATTAGAATTCATCCTAGCTTTATATAGCTGGTCCCTTTGCGTGTGACATCATAGGCCTGTGCATGTGTGTGCTCAGACACAGGCGTCGGTCTCACTCTGGCCTTGGACCTCGACGAGTATAGAAGTGGCACTGGTATCTCTTCTAACAGACTCAGATTAATATACCAATAACCACCCCACAGTGTATCCATTGATTACCTTTTATCTCTCGAACCCCATTACGATAGAAATGCTGTTCTTAGGTTTGCTAGGCGCCCATATGCTGCAGCAGTTATTTGGTTGATGTGCGCCTCAGGAGATGTGCCAGGTGTTATACTCACCCCAAGATCTTTTTCCTTGATTGAGGTTTGTAGTCTCTGGCCCCCTAGAATGTACTGCGGTCTTCTTTGCCCTTCCCCAATCTTCATGACTTTTCACTTGGTGGGGTTGAACTCCAGGAGCCAATTGCTGGACCAGGCTTGCAGCATGTCCAGATCCCTTTGTAGTTCTGCCTGATCCTCGTCTGATTGAATTCTTCTCATCAACTTCATATCATCTGCAAACAGGGACACTTCGGAGTCTATTCCTTCCGTCATGTCGTTCACAAATACCAGAAACAGCACCGGTCCTAGGACTGACCCCTGTGGAACCCCACTCGTCACCGGTGCCCACTCTGACACCTCGCCACGTACCATGACTCGCTGCTGTCTTACTGACAGGTATTCCCTGATCCATTGTAGTGCCTTCCCTGTTACCCCTGCCTGGTCCTCCAGCTTCTGCACTAATCTCTTGTGTGGAACTGTGTCAAACGCCTTCTTAGTCCAAGAATATGCAATCTACCCACCCCTCTCTCTCTTGTCTTACTGCTGTCACCCTGTCGTAGAACTCCAGTAGGTTTGTGACACAGGATTTCCCGTCGTTGAGAAGCTCATTCCTTTCTAGGTGCTCCACCACTCTTCTCCTGATTAACATCTCCATGACCTTGCATACTATACATGTCAGTGACACTGGTCTGTAGTTTAGTGCTACGTTCCTGTCTCCTTTTTTAAAAATTGGAACTACATTTGCTGTCTTCCATACCTCAGGCAGTTGCCCTGTTTCGATAGATGTGTTGAAGATTGTTGTTAAGGGTACACACATCTCCTCTGCTCCCTCTCTCAGGACCCATGGTGAGATGTTATCCGGCCCCAGTGCCTTTGAGGTATCTAGCTCGCTTAGTAGCCCCTTCACTTCCTCCTCAGTTGTGTGTATTGTGTCCAGCACCTGATGTTGTACCCTACCTCTCCGCCTTTCTGGAGTCCCTTCTGTCTCCTCTGTGAATACCTCTTTGAATCTCATGTTGAGCTCCTCACACACTTCGCGGTCATTTCTTGTGAACTCCCGTCCTTCCTTCCTCAGCCTGATCACCTGGTCCTTGACTGTTGTTCTCCTCCTGATGTGGCTTTACAGCAGCTTTGGGTCAGATTTGGCTTTCGCTGCTATGTCATTCTCGTACTGTGCATAATCATTTCTGGCTCTATGACTGCTCTCCTTATTCTCCTGGGTTCTTTGCCATTTGTACCTCTTTTATTCCCTGGCACACTTGGTTTTGGTTTCCCTGCACCTTTGAGTGAACCATGAGCTCATCCTGGCTTTTTCGCTTCTCCGGTTACCCTTGGGTATAAACCTCTCCTCAGCTTCCTTGCAAATTGTTGTCATATATTCCATCATCTCGTCTTCTGACTTCCCTGAAGCTCTCTGTCTCACTGAACTCCGTGCAGGAAGTTCTTCATGCACACGTAGTCACCTTTCTTGTATTTTGGCTTCATTCGTGCAGCCCTTCCTGCTTTCCCCTCCATTTGTAACTCTACTATGTATTCGAAGCTTAGAACCATATGATCACTGGCCCCAAGGGGGCTTTCATGTGTGATGTCCTCAATATCTGTGCTACTCATGGTGAATACTAGGTCCAGTCTCGCTGGTTCGTCCTCTCCTCTCTCTCTGGTAGTGTCCCTTATGTGTTGGTACATGAGGTTTTCCATTACCACCTCCAGCATCTTAGACCTCCACGTTTCTTGGCGCCCATGTGGCTCTAAGTTCTCCCAATCGATTTCCTTATGATTGAAGTCACCCATGATCAATAGCTTTCCCCTGCTCGCTCGAGCCCTTCTAGCCACTTCAGCCAGTGTGTCAATCATCGCTCTATTACTCTCATCATACTCTTGCCTTGGTCTCCTGCTGTTCTGTGGTGGGTTATAAATCACTGCAATGTGTGTGTGTGTGTGTGTGTGTGTGTGTGTGTGTGTGTGTGTGTATACTCACCTAGTTGAACTCACCTAGTTGTGGTTGCAAAGGTCGAGTCACAGCTCCTGTCCCTAGCTCTTCACTGGTCGCTACTGGGTCACTCTTCCCGCTCCATGATCTTTATCATACCTCTTCTTAAAGCTATGTATGGATCCTGCCTCCACTACATCACTACCCAGACTATTCCACTTCCTGACAACTCTGTTACTGAAGAAATACTTCCTAACATCCCTGTGGTTCATCTGAGTCTTCAACTTCCAACTGTGACCCCTTGATGCTGTGACCCATCTCTGGAACATCCTGTCTCTGTCCACCTTGTCGATTCCTCTCAGAATTTTATATGTCATTATCATATCCCTCCTATCTCTCCTGTCTTCAAGTGTCGTCAGGTCGATTTCCCTTAACCTCTCCTCGTAGGACGTACCCCTTAGCTCCGAGACTAGTCTTGTTGCAAACCTCTGCACTTTCTCTTGTTTTCTTACATGCTTGGCTAGGTGAGGTTTCCAAACTGGCGCTGCATTCTGCAACATGGGCCTAACGTACACAGTGTACAAGATTCTGAATGACTCCTTATTAAGATGTCGGAATGCTGTTCATAGATTTGCCAGGAGCCCGTATACTGCAGCAGTTATTTGGTTGATGTGCGCTTCACGAGATGTGCCCAGTGTTATATTCACCCCAAGATCCTTTTCCTTGAGTGAGGTTTGTAAGCTCTTCATGACTGCACTTGGTGGAGTTGAACTCCAGGAGCCAGTTGCTGGACCAGGCCTGCAGCCTGTCCAGATCCCTCTGTAGTTCTGCCTGATCCTCGTCCGATTGAATTCTTCTCATCAACTTCACATCATCTGCAATCAGGAACACTTCAGAGTCAATTCCTTCCGTCATGTCGTTCACAAATACCAGAAACAGCACCGGTCCTAGGACTGATCCCTGTGGCACCCCGCTCGTTTCAGGCGCCCACTCTGACACCTCGCCACGTACCATGACTCATTGCTGTCTTCCTGAAGGTATTCCCTGATCCATTGTAGTGCCTTCCCTGTTTTTCCTGCCTGGTCCTCCAGCTTTTGCACTAATCTCTTGTGTGGAACTGTGTCAAACGCCTTCTTACAGTCCAACAAAATGCAATCTACCCACCCCCCTCTCTCTCTTGTCTTACTACTGTATTCCTGACATAGAAATTCAGTAGGTTTGTGACACATGATTTCCCATCCCTGAAACCGTGCTGGCTGTCGTTGATAAGCTCATTCCTTTCTAGGTGCTCCACCACTCTTCTCCTGATAATCTTCTCCATGACCTTGCATACTATACATGTCAGTGACACTGGTCTGTATGTTAATGCTTTGTGTCTGTTTCCTTTTTTTAAAAATTGGGACTACATTTGCTGTCTTCCATACTTCAGGTAGTCTCCCTGTTTCGATAGATGAATTGAAGATTGTTGTTAGTGGTACACATAGCGCCTCTGCTGCCTCTCTCAGGACCCATGGAGATATGTTATCCGGACCCATCGCCTTTGAGGTATCTAGCTCGCTTAGCAGCCTCTTCACTTCCTCCTCGGTTGTATGTATTGTGTCCAACCCTTGACGGTGAACCCCACCTCCACGCGTTTGTGGAGGCCCTTCTGTTTCCTCTGTGAGCACCTCTTTGAATCTCTCGTTGAGCTCCTCACATACCTCGCGGCCATTTTTTGTGTCCTCCCCTCCTTCCTTCTTCAGCCTGATTACCTTGTCCTTGACTGTTGTTCTCCTCCTGATGTGGCTGTACAACAGCTTTGGGTCAGATTTGGCTTTCGCTGCTATGTCATTTTCATATTGTCGTTGGGCCTTCCTTCTTACCTGTGCATATTTATTTCTGGCTCTACGACTGCTCTCCTTATTCTCCTGGGTCCTTTGCCTTCTATACTTCTTCCATTCCCTAGCACACTTGGTTTTGGCTTCCCTGCATCTTTGAGTGAACCACGGGCTCATCCTGGCTTTTTCGTTATTCCTGTTACCCTTGGGTACAAACCTCTCCTCAGCTTCCTTGCATATTGCTGTCATATATTCCATAATCTTGTTTACTGACTTCCCTGCCAGCTCTCTGTCCCACTGAACACCGTGCAGGAAGTTCTCCATACCCGCGTAGTCCCCTTTCTTATAGTTTGGCTTCATTCGTCCGGCCCTTCCTGCTTCCCCCTCCACTTGTAACTCTACTATGTATTCGAAACTCAGAACCACGTGATCACTGGCCCCAAGGGGTCTTTCATATGTGATGTCCTCAATATCTGCACTACTCAAGGTGAATACTAGGTCCAGTCTTGCTGGTTCATCCTCTCCTCTCTCTCTCTGGTAGTGTCCCTTATGTGTTGGTACATGAGGTTTTCCAGTACCACCTCCATCATCTTATCCCTCCACGTTTCTTGGCCCCCATGTGGCTCCAAGTTCTCCCAATCGATTTCCTTGTGGTTGAATTCACCCATGATCAGTAGCCTTGCCCTGTTCGCATGAGCCCTTCTGGCCACTTCAGCGAGTGTGTCAACCATCGCTCTGTTACTCTCATCATACTCTTGCCTTGTGTGTGTGTTAGTCACCATTTTGCCCTAGGCACATGTCGATTAGACATTAGTCCTGTTGTATGTGTGTGTGTAAGGAAACACTTCGAAATGTTTCCGCCGCGCCGGGAATTGAACCAGGGCCCTGCGTGAAGCGAGAGCTTTAGCCATCAGGCCACCGGGGCTGTACTCACCTAATTGTGGTTGCAGGGGTCGAGTCTCAGCTCCTGGCCACGCCTCTTCGCTGTCCGTTACTGGGTCTCTGCTCTCCCTGCTCCATGAGCTTTATCATACCTTGTCCTAAAACTATGTATAGTTCCCGCCTCCACTATATCGTTCGCTAGACTATTCCACTTCCTAACTACTCTATGGCTGAAGAAGTGCTTCCTAACATCCCTTTGACTCATCTGAGTCTTCAGCTTCAAGTTGTGTCCCCTTGTTTCTGTGTTCCCTCTCTGGAACATCCTGTACTCACCTAATTGTACTCACCTAATTGTGGTTGCAGGGGTCGATACTCAGCTCCTGGCCCCGCCTCTTCGCTGTCTGCTACTGGGTCTCTGCTCTCCCTGCTCCATGAGCTTTATCATACCTTGTCTTAAAACTATGTATGGTTCCTGCCTCCACTATATCTTTCTCTAGACTATTCCACTTCCTGACTACTCTGTGGCTGAAGAAATGCTTCCTAACATCCCTTTGACTCATCTGAGTCTTCAGCTTCCAGTTGTGTCCCCTTGTTTCTGTGTTCCCTCTCTGGAACATCCTGTCACTGTCTACCTTGTCAATTCCCCGCAGTATTTTGTATGTCGTTATCATGTCTCCTCTGACCCTTTTTTCCTCCAGTGTTGTTAGTCCTATTTCCCTCAACCTTTCTTCATAAGACAGACCCCTGAGTTGTGGAACTAACCTTGTCGCAAACCTTTGCACTTTCTCTAGTTTCTTTACGTGCTTGACCAGATGTGGGTTCCAGACTGGTGCTGCATATTCTAGTATGGGCCTGACGTACACGGTATACAGTGTCTTGAACGATTCCTTGTTAAGGTAACGGAACGCTAATCTTAGGTTTGCCAGTCGCCCATATGCTGCCGCAGTTATCTGGTTGATGTGTGCCTCCGGATTCGTGCTTGGCGTTATGTGTGTGTGTGTGTGTGTGTGTGTGTGTGTGTGTGTTTGTGTGTACTCACCTATTTGTACTCACCTATTTATACTCACCTATTTATACTCACCTATTTGTAATTGCAGGGGTCGAGTCATAGCTCCTGGCCCCGCCTCTTCACTGATTGCTACTAGGTCATCTCTCTCTCTGCTCCATGAGCTTTATCAAACCTCGTCTTAAAACTATGTATGGTTCCTGCCTCCACTACGTCACTTTCTAGGCTATTCCACTTCTTGACAACTCTATGACTGAAGAAATACTTCCTAACATCCCTTTGACTCATAGGAGTCTTCAACTTCCAACTGTGACCCCTTGTTTCTGTGTCCCCTCTCTGGAACATCTTGTCTCTGTCCACATTATCTATTCCTCGCAGTATTTTATATGTCGTTATCATGTCTCCCTTAACCCTCCTGTCCTCTAGTGTCGTCAAGCCGATTTCCCTTAACCTTTCTTCGTAGGACAATCCCCTTAGCTCTTGTTGCAAACCTCTGCACTTTCTCTAATTTCCTGAAGTGCTTGACCAGGTGTGGGTTCCAAACTGGTGCTGCATACTCCAGTATGGGCCTGACGTATATGGTGTACAGAGTTTTGAACGATTCCTTAGTGAGGTATTGGAACGCTATTCTTAGGTTTGCCAGCCGCCCGTATGCTGCAGCAGTTATCTGATTGATGTGTGCCTCAGGAGATGTGCTCGGTATTATACTCACCCCGAGATCTTTTTCCTTGAGTGAAGTTTGCAGTCTTTGGCCACCTAGATTATACTCTGTCTGCGGTCTTCTTTCCCCTTCCCCGATCTTCATGACTTTACATTTGGCAGAGTTAAATTCAAGGAGCCATTTACTGGACCAGGCTTGTAGCCTGTCTAGGTCACTTTGTAGTCCTACCTGATCCTCAACTGATTTAATTCTTCTCATTAACTTCACATCATCTGCAAACAGGGACACTTCTGAGTCTATCCCTTCCGTTATGTCATTCACATATACCAAAAACAGTACAGGTCCTAGGACTGACCCTTGTGGAACCCCACTCGTCACAGGTGCCACTCTGACACCTCGTCACGTACCATGACTCGTTGTTGCCTCCATGTCAGATATTCTCTGATCCATTGCAGTGCCTTTCCCGTTACGTGTGCCTGATCCTCTAGCTTTTGCATTAGCCTCTTGTGAGGAACTGTGTCGAACGCCTTCTTGCAGTCCAAGAAAATGCAGTCTATCCACCCCTCTCTCTCATGTCTTACTTCTGTTACCTTGTCATAAAACTCCAGTAGGTTTGTGACACAGGATTTTCCTTCCTGAAACCGTGTTGGTTGTCGTTTATAAGCTTGTGTCTTTCTAGGTGCTCCACCACTCTCCTCCTGATGATCTTCTCCATGATTTTGCATACTATACACGTCAGTGACACAGGTCTGTAGTTTAATGCCTCGTGTCTG